>JAIUJO010001286.1:80000-97500 GCA_023846275.1 Vanilla planifolia
AAGAAGGAGATGACACAGAACAAGATGGTGAAGAAAAAGGATAAGAAGAAGAAGAAGAAGAAGAAGAAAAAGAACAAGAAAATGAATAAGATGAAGTACAAGAAGAAGATAAAGAAGTAGAAGATGGAGAAGTAGAAGATGGAGAAGTAGAAGGAGTTGAAGACGAAGAAGAAGAAGAAGAAGAAGGAGAAGAAGAAGGTGAAGAAGAAGAGGACAAAGAAGAAGAGGTGAAAGAAGAAGAAGAAGAAGAAAGACAAGGAGAAGAAGAACGATAAAAAGAAGAAGAAGAAGATGATCATGATCATGAAGAAGAAGAAGAAGAAGCAGTGCAAGAAGAAGAAGAAGAACAAAAAGAACAAGAGAAGAAGAAGAGGAAGAACAAGAAGAAGAAAGAGACAAAAGAGAAGAAGTTCAAAAATAAAAAGAAGAAGAAGAAGAAAAAGAGCAAGAAGAAGAAAAAGAAGAAGAAAAAGAAAAAGAAGAAGAAGAATTAGAAGGATAAGAAGGAGAAGAAGAAGAAGATGATGATGAAGAAGAAAAACAAGAAGAAGTAGAACAAGAAGAAGAGGTAGAGGATGTTGAAGAAGAAGAAGAAGGAGAAGAGGAAGGAGAGGATGCAGAAGGAGAAGAATAAGTAGAAGGACTAGAACAAGAAGAAGAAGAGGAAAAACAAGAACAAGAAGAAGAAGTAGAAGAAGGAGAAGAATAAGAAGAAGAAGAGAAGAAGAAGAAGAAGAAGAATAGGAGGAGGGAGAGGAAGAGGAAATGAAAGGAGTCGAAGAAGAATAGGAAGAAGAAGAAGTAGTAGAGAAGAAGGAAAAGAAGAAAATGGAGAAGTAGAACAAAGAGGAGATAAATTAGTGGAAAAAGAGGAAGAATAAGAAGAACAAGAAGAGGGAGAATAAGAAGAAGAAGAAGATGTTGAAGAAGAAGGAGAAGAGGACGAGGAAGAAGAAGAAGAGGAGGAGGAAGAACAAGAAGAAGTGGAAGATGGTGAAGAAGAAGAGGAAGAAGAAGAGTATGTAGAAGGAGAAGAAGAAGAAGATGATGAAAAAGGGGAGGAAGTACAAAAAGAAGAAGAAGAAGAAAAAGAAGAAAAAGAAGAAAAAGAAGAAGATGAAGAAGAACACGAGGAAGTGGAAGGAGAAAAAGAAAGATAAGACCAAGAAGAAGATGAAGGAGAAGGAGAAGAAGAAGGAGAAGAAGATGTAGAAGAAGAAGAAGAGGATGATGAACAACAAGAAAAAGAAGAGGAAGAAGAAGAAGAAGAGGAGGAAGAAGAAGGAGAAGAAGAAGAAGAAGAAGAAGAAAGAGGAGACCAAGTGGTGGAAGAAGAAGAAGAAGAAGAAGAAGGAGAAGAAGAAGAAGTAGGAATGTAGAAGAAGAAGAAGATGATGATGATGAAGAGGAATAGGAAGATGAAGAAGAAGAAGAAGAAGAAGAAGAACAAAGAAGAACAAAGATAGAGAAAATAAGGGGAAGGAGAAGAAGAAGAAGAAGAAGAGGAAAATGAAATAGAAGGAGAAGAAGAGGAAAATGAAGAAGAAGGGAATGATGAAAAGGACAAAGAGGAAGATGATGATGAAGAAGAAGAACAAGAAGAGGAAGAAGAAGAAGAAGAAGTAGAATAAGAATGAGGAGAAGTGGAAGAAGAAGAAGAAGGAAAGGTAGAAGATGAAGAATGACAAAAAGAAGAAGATGGTGACAAAGAAGAAAAAGAAGAAGAAGAACAACAAGAACAGGAAGTACAAGAAGAACAAGAAGAAGAAGGAGGAGAAGAAGAAGAAGAAGAAGATGATGATGATGAACAAGAAGAAATGGAAGAAGAGGAAGAAAAAGGACAAGGAGAAGAAGAGAAAGAAGAAGAGGCAAAAGAAAAAGAAGAAGCACAAGTAGAAGAAGAAGGTGAAAGAGAAGAAGAAGAAGATGATGGTGATGATGATGTTGAAGAAGAAGGAGAAGATAAACAATTGGAAGTTAAAGAAGAAGAAGAGCAAAAAGAACAAAGAGAAAAAGAGGAAGAATAAGAAGAAGAAGATGCAGAAGAAGAGGAACAAAAAGAAGAAGAAGAAGGAGAGGAAGATGAGAAATGAGAAGAAGGAGAAGAAGAAGAAGAAGTAGAAGCACAACATGTAAAAGAAGAAGAAGAAGAAGAAGAAGAAGATGGTGATGATGAGAAGAAGAAGAAGAAGTAGAAGAAGATGGAGAAGAAGAAGTAGAGGAAGAGGACAAAGAAGAAAAATAACTAGAAGAAGAGGAAGATGAAGAAGCGGGAGAAGTAGAAGAAGAAGAATAAGAAGAAGTTTGAGAAGAAAAAGATGAAAGAGAAGTAGAAGTAGAAGAAGAAGTAGTAAAAGTAGAAGAAGAAGAAGAAGAAGTAGAAGAAAAAGAAGAAGGGGATGGAGTAGATAAAGAAGAAGAATAAGATGGGGAAGAAGAAGAAGAAGGGAAAGAATAAGAGGAAGAAGAAGATGGCATTGGGAAAGAAGAAGAAGAAAAAGTAGAAAAAGGAGAAGAAGGAGAAGAAGGAAAATATGAAGGGGAAGATGATGAAGAAGTAGAAGAAGAGGAAGAAGATGATGATGATGATGATGATAAAGAGGAAGAACAAGAAGAAGAAGGAGAAGATGGTGAAGAAGAAGAAGAAGAAAAAAAAAAGAAGGACAAGAAGTGGAAGAAAAAGAAGAATAATAATAATAATAATTGGTAAAAGAATGAGAAGGAACAAAAGAAGAAGGAGGAAAAGTAGAAGAAGAAGGAGAAGAAGAAGAGGAAGAAGACGAAGAAGAAGAAGAAGAAGAACTTGAAGAAGAACAAGATGAAGAAGGAGAAGAAGAAGAAAAAGAAGAAGAAGAAGAAGATAGAGGAGGAGGAGGAGATTAAGAAGGAGGAGAAGAAGAAGAAGAAAATGTAGAACAAGGAGGAGATTATGGAGGTGGAGATAAAGAGGAAGATGAAGAAGAAGAAGAATAACTGGAAGAAAAAGGCGAAGAAGAGGAAGAGGAAGAAGAAGAAGGAGATGACGAAGAACAAGAAGAAGGTGAAGAAAAAGGGAAGAAGAACAGGAAGAAGAAGAACAACAACAAGAAGAAGAAAAAGAAGAAAAAGAAGAAGAAGAAGAAGAAAAAGAAGAAAAAGAAGAAG
The DNA here is from genome assembly GCA_023846275.1 of Vanilla planifolia. Lineage (NCBI taxonomy): Eukaryota > Viridiplantae > Streptophyta > Magnoliopsida > Asparagales > Orchidaceae > Vanilla > Vanilla planifolia. The sequence continues at coordinate 83,145 of JAIUJO010001286.1, forward strand.
AAGAGGATTACGAAGAAGAAGAAGAGAAGAAGAAAAAGTAGAAGAAGAAGAAGGAGAAGAAGAAAAAGAAGAAGAAGAAGAATAAGAGGAAGAAGAAGAAGAGGAAGAAGAACAAGAAGAAGAAGTAGAAGAAGAAGAAAATGTTGATTGATGATGATGATGATGAAGAAGAATAAGAAGAAGAAACAGAGTAAGATGAAGAAGAAGTAGTGGAAAAAAAGGAGAAGAAGAGGAAGAAGAGGAAGAAGGGGATGACGAAGAACAAGTGGTAGGTGAAGAAGAAGAAGAACAAGAAAAAGAACAAAATGATGATGAAGAAGAAGAAGAAGAAGTAGAAGAAGGAGAAGTAGAAGAATGAGAAAGAGAAGAAGAGAAAGAAGAAGAAGAAGACGAGGAAGAATAAAAAGAAGGAGATGGAGAGCTTGAATAAGAAGAAGAAGAGGAAGAAGAAGAAAAGAAGAAGAAGAAGAAGAAGAAGAAGAAAAAGAAGAAGGACAAGGAGAAGAAGGAGAAAGAGAAGAAGAAGAAGAAGAAGAAGAAGAAGAATAAGAAGATGATGAAGACGAAGAAGAAGAAGAGGAAGAAGAAGAAGAAGAACAACAACAATAATAAGAGGAAGCACACAAAAATTAAGAAAAGAAGAAGAAAGTTAAGAAAGAGAAGAACAATAAAAAGAAGAAGAAGAAGAAAAGAAGAAGAAGAAGAAGAAGAAGAAGAAGAAGAAGTAGAAGAAGAAGAATAAGAAGAAGAAGAAGAAGAAGAAGATGCTGATGATGAAGATGATGATGATGATGATGAAAAGTGATAGTAGTAGAAAAAGTTGGACAAGAAGAAGACGAAAAAAGTGGAAGAAGAAGAACATGTTGAAGATGAAGAAGAAGTAAAAGAAAATGAAGAAAAAGAAGTAGTAGAAAAAGAAGAAGAAGAAGAATAAGAAGTAGTAGTAGTAGTGGAAGAAGAAGAAGATGAACAAGAAGAAAAAGAAGAGGAAGAAGAAGAAGAAGATGATGAAGAAGTTGAAGTCAGTGGAGAAGAAGAAGTAGAAGAAGAAGAAGAAGAAGGAGAAGAAGAAGAAGAAGATGATGATGATGATGATGATGATGAAGTTGGAGAAGAAGATGAGGAAGATGAAGAGGAAGATGAAGAAGTAGAAGTAGTAGAAGAAGAAGAAGAGGAAGAAGAAAAAAACAAGAAATGAAAGAAGGAGGAGAAGTAAAGGAAGAAGAATAAGTAAAAGATGGAGAAGAAGAAGAAGATGGAGAAGTAGAAGAAGAAGAAGTAGAAGAACAAGAAGAAGAAGAAGAAGAAAAAGAAGAAAAAAAAGTAGGATAGGAAGGATTAAAAGGTGATGAAGAAGAAGAAGAAGAAGAGGAAGAAGAAGAAGAAGTAGATGGCATTGGGGAAGAAGAAGAAGAAAAAGTAGAAAAAAAGTAGAATGTGAAGATTGAGAAGATGAAGAGGAAGAAGAAGAAGAAGTTTATGATGATAAAGAATAAGAACAAGAAGAAAGAGAAGAAGATGGGGAAGCAGAAGTAGAAGCAGAAGAATAAGAAGAAGAAGAAGAATGGGAAGAACAAGAAGAGTAATAGTAAAACTAATAAGTAGGAGAAAGGGAAGAAGAAGAAGGAAAAAAAGCAGAAGAAGAAGCAGAAGGACAAGACAAAGAAGAAGAAATTGAAGAACAAGAAAAACAACCACGAGAAGAAGTAGAATACGAAAAAGAAGATGAAGTTGAGGAAATAGAAGAAGAACATGAAGAAAAAGTTGGACAAGAAGAAGAAGAGGAAGAAGAAAAAAGAAGTAGAAGCAGAGGTAGAGAAGGAAGAATAAGAGGAAGAAGCAGAAGGAGAAGAAGAAAAAGGAGGCGAAGAAGAAGAAGAAGATGAGTAAGAAGAAGAGGATGAAGAAGGATACAAAGAGGAGAAAATGATGGAGAATGAGAGAGAGAAGAAGGAGATCAAGAAGAAGAAGAAGAAGAGGTTGAAGAAGAAGAAGAATGAGTAGGAGAAGATTAAGAAGAAGTTGGAGGAGGAGAACAAGAAGAAGATAAAGAAGAAGCGGAGGAGGAGGAAGAGAAGAACATGAAGAAGAAGGAGGAGGAGGAGGAGAAGAACAAGTAGAAGAAGAAGAAGAAGAAGAAGAAGAAGAAGAAGAGGGAGACGAAGAAGAATAAGAGAAGGAAAAAGAAGAAGAAGAAGAAGAAGAAGAAGAAGAAAAAGAACAAGAAGAAGAGCTTGATGAAGAAGAAGAAGAAGTGGAAGAGGAAAATGAAGAAGAAGAAGAAGAAGAAGAAGAAGAAGAAGAAGGAGAACAAGAAGAAGATGACGAAGAAGGAGATGGGGGAGGAGAAGAACAAGAAGAAGAAGAAGAAGAATGAAATAAAGAAAAAGATGAGGAAGAAGTTGAAGAAGAATTAGGAGAAGAAGAAGAGAAAATATAATAAGAAGATCAAGAAGAAAAAGAAGGAGATGAAGAAGAAGGAGAGGAACCAAATGAAAAAGAAGATGAAGAAGGAGGAGTAGTAGAAGATGAAGAAGAAGAAGAAGAAGAAGAATGAGAGGATGAAGAAGATGATGATGTTGAATAAGATGAAGAAGAACAAGATGAAGAAGAAGAGGAACTAGAAGTTGAAGGAGAAAAAGAAGATGAAGAAGAAGAAGAAGCAGAAGAGGAAGAAGAAGAAGAAGCAGAAGAAGAATTTATAGGAGGAGGAGAAGAAGAAGAAGGAGAAGGCGAAGATGAATTACAAGAAGAAGTAAATAGAGAAGGGGATGAGGAAGAAGAAGAAGAAGAAGAAGAAGGAAGAAGAGGAAGATGAAGAAGAGGAAAAAGGAGAAAATGGACAAGGGGAAGATGGACAAGGAGAATTGGATGTTGAAGAAGAAGAAGTGGAAGAGGAAGAAGAAGAAGCAGAAGAAGAAGAAGAAGAAGTAATAAATTTATTATAACAAGTAGAGGAGGAGGAAGAAGAAGAAGAAGAAGAAGAAGTCGAAAAAGGAGAAGATGAAGAAGTAGAACAAGAAGAAGATGAAGAAGAATAAGAAGAAGAAGAAGAAGAAGAAGAAGAAGAAGAAGAAGAAAAATAAGAAGAAGAAGATGAAAAGGAAGAAGAAGAAAAAGAAGAAGAAGAAGAAGAAGAAGTAAATGAAGGAGAAGAAGTTGAAGAAGAAGAAAAAGAAGTTGGAGAAGAAGAAAAAGTGGACGAAAAAGAATAAAGAAAACAAGAAATAGAATAACAAAACGAGGAAGAAATAGGAGAAGAGGAAGAAAAAGAAGGAGGAGAAAACGAGGAGAAGGAGAAGGAGAAGGAAAAGAAGAGGAAGAAGAAGAAGATGATGAAGAAGAAGAAGAAGAAGGAGAATGAGAAGATGAAGTCGAAGGAGAAGAAGAAGAATTATAATTTGCAGAAAATAAAGAAGAAGATGACGAAGAGGAAAAAGAAGAAGAAGTAGAAGAAGAAGAAGAAGATGACGAAGAAGAAGAAGAAGATGAAGATGAAAAAGAAGAAGAAGAAGAAGAAGAAGTAGAAGAAGAAGAAGAAGAAGAAAAAGAAGAAGAGCTAGAAGAGAAAGTGGAAGAAGAAGAAGAAAAAGAAGAAGAAGAAGTGGAAGAAGAAGAAGAAGCATAAGAAGTAGAAGAAGAATAAGAAGAGGAAGAAGAGGAAGAAGAAGAAGAAGAAAAAGAAGAAGGAGAAGGAGAAGAAGCAGAAGAAGGTAAACAAGGAGAAGAAGACGAAGAAGAAGAAGAAGAACAAGAACAAGAAGAATGAGAAGAAGGAGATGAGGAAGAAGAAGAAGAAGATGAAATAGAACAAGAAGCAGAAGAAAAAGAAGAAAAAGAGCAAGTAGAGGAAGTAGTAAAACAAAAAGAATAAGAAGAAGAAGAAGAAGAAAAAAAAAAGAGTAGAAGAAGAAGAAGGAGGAGGATGAGGCGGAGTAGAAGAAGTAGTAGGGGAAGGAGGAGTAGAAGGAGAAAAAGAAGAAGAGGAAGAAGAAGGAGAAGACAAATAAGAAGAAGAATAAGGAGAAGAAGAAGAAGATGACGATGAAGATGAAGAAAAAGTAAAAGAAGAAGAAGAAGAAGAAGAAGAGAAAGAAGTAGAGGAAGAGGAAGAACAAGAAGAAAAAGTAGTAGTAGAAGTTGTAGAGAAAAAGATGAAGAATAAGAACAAGTGGAAGAAAGGGAAGATGAAGAAGGAGAAAAAGAAGGAGAAGAAGAATAAGATGAATAAAAAGAAGAAGAAGAAGATGAAGAAGAAGAAGAAGTAGGACAAGAAGAAGTCGATGAAGAAGAGGAAGAAGAAGAAGGAGAAGAAGAAGAATAAGAAGAAGGAGAAGGAAAGGAAGAAGAAGAAGAAGAAAGGCAGAAGAAGAAAAAGAAGAAGAAGAGGGGGAAGAGAAAAATGAGAAGGAGAAGGAGACAGAGATGGAGAAGAAGAAGAAGAAGAAGTAGAAAAATGACTAGAAGTAGATGAAGTAAGAGAAGAAGAAGAAGAAGAAGAAGAAGAAAAAGAAGAAGAGAAAGAAGAAGAAGAAGAAGAAGAGAAAGAAGAAGAAGAAGAAGAAGAAAGAGAATAAAAAGAAGAAGAAGAAGAAGAAGAAGAAGAACAAAGACAATGAGAACAAAAAGAAGAAGAAGATAAGGAAGAAGAAGTAAAAGAAGAGGAGGAAGAAGAAGAGGAAGAGAAAGAAGAAGAAGAACAAGATGAAGAACTTGGAGAAGGTGAAAAAGAAGAAGAGGAAGAAGAAAAAGAAGAAGAAGAAGAAGAAGTAGGAGTGCTAGAAAAAGAGAATGAAAAAGAAGTAGGAGAAGAAGTTGGAGGAGAAGAAGAAGAATGTAAAGAAGAGGAAGAAGAAGTAGGGGAAAGGGAGAAGAAGAAAAAGAAGAAGAAGAAGAAGAATAAGAATAAGAAGAAGAAGAAAAAGAAGAAGAGGAAGAAGAGGAAGAAGATGAAGAAGAAGCAGTAGAAATAAAAGTATAAGAAGAGGATGAAGACGACGATGGAGAAGAGGGAGGAGGAGAAGAAGAATGTTATACCCGGTAAAATATTATAGGTTTAATCTTCAATAATTAAATTATGGCTTGGATGATTTCAAATTGATAGTAGGATGAGCCAGGAGCTCAATTGGAGGCTATTAGAATTTCTGAAAATTTTTGGGGATTTTTCGGAGCACCGAGGAAATTTTTAAGTAATTTTCCCTGTTTAATTGGATTTTTGGAAATTCGAAAATCTATTTAAATCGGTTAATTAGATTTTTAAACCGGAATTTGGTTTTTACCGCGCGTGAACCGGACCGGAGTGGTTCAACGAAGGCGGGGGGCGGTTCGCCGAGGTGCGTTTGCGCGTGCGTTCGGATAAGCCGCGGATAAGCGGATCGGACGGACGAGATCAGCGGTGGAGATTAACCGGCTGATCGGGTGTTAAGCGGCGTTTTAGAAGGTCAACCGGTGCTTAATGGGTTCTTAACGGGTTATTACCGGTTTAAGCGGGGTATTTAACCCGAACCGTTTCGGCCCTTAGGGTTTCGAACGGCGGCCGGAGACGAGGTGTTCGCTGCGGACGGCGATATTTTCCGACAGCCTTTCAAGGGGCTTTTTGTACCTCGAGGTTCGCGTGATCGAGGAGAATCGATTGGTACCGGTTTCGTTCGGCGAGGAGCAGCGGTTGGTCGCGTGCGAGCTTCACCGTCGCCACCGTCGCCGGAGAAGAAAGGTAGGAAATTTTGGCTTAAATTAGTTAATTAGCAATTTAAAAATATGGATTATTTTACAATTAGCTACCGGAGCATGCGAATTGTGGTTTTTGAAAATTATTAATGCAAATTATTGATTTTAGCATTTTAGGGTTTTCGGAAAAAATTATACCCGTCAAATTGGAAATTTTACCGAGCAATTGATGATTCTATTATGGACTTTAATCATGTTAAGATTGTATCAAATGCTGAAAATTATTTAATTTCATAGATTGTTCGTTTAATTTCATAAATTGTTAAATGAGGATCGGATGAAAACTTCGGCGGGAAATTTGATTGAATCTTAGAAATTAGTGGCATTATTGACAAATTAGGATAGTATGAACATCGGATTTTGCTTCGCCTTGATCTCGGTCGCCGGAAATCGACGGGGAAAACGGAATTTCCCGGAGGAATCGTCGGCTAGGGTTTCGCAGGCGCCGGGCGGAGGAAGGAGATGGATTAGATTAATTTCAGCTTAGTTAATTAAATAATTGTAATTAATTAATAATTAATAATATTTAAATACTAAACGTCGGCTGGAAAATTTGATTTAAAGGTTCGGCCGGTGGGTTCGCGGTTCAGCGCGGTTTTTTCCGAACCGGCAGCGAAACCCGGTTCAGCGGAACGCGGGCGCGGACGAACGGCGGAGGAAAAACTTAATTCGGAAATTAATCCGAATTTTCGGAAAATATGTGGAATTTAAATTTTCGGAAATTTATTTCAAATTTTCGGAAAAAAAGATATATGTGGAATTTAAATTTTAAATTCGGAAATTTATTCCGAATTTCGGAAAATGGATAAAGGGCAGAAATTGAAGTTGAAATTTAAAATTTCCTGAAACGAGAAAAAGGTGATTTAGGGAAATCACATAGACAAGTTGAAAGTTACTGTTGGAAATTATCCATAAATTCAGTACAGCTGGATCAGTTGGAAGGAAGTGTGACACTTGGGTAAGTGTTACCAGAATAGTCAGAATTTCGATACAGTTTATGTTACTTGGATGGCATTGACATGGATTGAGTCAGTTTACTCAGTATTGGCATATTTTATGGATTGGCATGCTGGACCGGACTACTATAGACCCTATATGATGTTTTAGGGTAGTTGTGGTAGGTAACTGTGCGGTTCAGACTTAGCTTCCACAGTATACATGTGGACTGGTATGCGCCTTGTTGTACCTGGACACATGTTGCCGGATCTTGGAGTTAGAGATTGGCAATGACTGTAGGGGCGTGAGCTTCTATGGAAGTTGTTGGTAGAGGACTCCTTGGGACGGTGGCTGAGTCGATCTCTCCTGGTCCATGTGTGTAGGCCTGCGCGCCTGAGGGTGGCAGGGGTGTCTCGCAGTGGCTAGCCAAGTGTGTAGGCCTGCGCGCCTTAGGGTGGCAGGGGTGTCTCACGTTGGCTAGAGATTTTGTGACTGGATTTGTCTATAGTCTCCAGGAGATTGATTGACGAGAGACGCTGCGGTGTCGGGTGCTTAGGCGCCATGCGTGTTTCGAGATGGGCGTTCCCACTGGCACGCTACCTGGAAGCCCAGAGGAGAGCTACTCTGGTGTGACTAGGGGTGACTGTGGTTGGTCGGAGTCTGGGACTGAGAGTGCCTTTCCACCCTACATTGTTATGCTGTATTCCTATACTTTTGCTATTATCCTTCTCTTGCATGTGAGTTTTTACTAGCTGTCTTTCCTACTGGGCGTAGCTCATTCCTTTTTATCTATATTTTTCCAGTGGCTCGGCAGACTTGACGCCACCCAGCTTTAGGTGGGATCGTGATCAGTAGGCTAGTGGAGGAGATCTGATCTGTGATTATCCGAGACATTCTGGTTAGTTGATTGTTGCTGTTGGATGTATTCAGTGAGACTGTTATTTTTATGTCTTGTATTATGTGAGGGTGATTCTGACTTATGTATCTAGTTGGATGATATTGTATTTGTTGGACTTGGATCTTATTCTTGTGATGTGATGTAGTTTCCATTCACTGTTTTACTTTATTGTCTTGGTGGTATAGTGTGTGGAGTGCCATATTTTATCTGAGGATGTTATGTATTTTATTTTTGATGGTGAGGTCATTACATGACTATGGAACTTAACCGTGGGGGTTCAGACTTCTATTAGACCGGTTCTCCTATCGGTATGGGTTAGGAGTATTGGGTCTAGCAGGAGTAACATTGCGCGAGTCCATCTGTTAATTCAGGAGTCATGAACCTGATTTGACGGTGTACCCGGGAGATGGGATCCACATTGTTAAGGAAAGTAGGTGTGTAATGATGTGTTATATCCTATGTTTTTCGTAGGCTACTCAGGTTGGTATGGGACGATCTGAGCTGTCTATATGTAAAAAAAAAAAAAAATTGTATGCCAAAAATCAGCCTAGGAAAAATGGGGTGTAACAAGAGTGGTATCAGAGCCCTAGGTTAAGATAGTTGGGCTAGACATATCAGAGCCCTAGGTGAGATAGCGGGGCTAGACATGTATAGGAGTTCAACCCAAGGTGGGGAGAACTGTTGATTCTTTTATTTACTATAGTAGTCCATATGCCAATTGCCAAATGACGACTCTAATGCCAGATTAGTTGCTTTTGACAGTATGGCTGGTACCAGGAGACTTTCCGCTCGTGGAGCAGCTAGAGGCAGACCTGTATCTACTACTCCTACCCCGGTGACGAGCCCAGCATTGCCAGTTGAGCCAGCCGTGGATCGTTGGATCGATCCCTTCATGCGGTTGCGTCCGCGGAGCTTCAGTGGGTCGGCTGACCCAGCGGTGGCAGATGACTGGATGGCTCATATGCTTGAGCTGTTTGATGCCTTGGGATGTCCACTTGGCAGGAGGGTAGTACTTGCTGCTCTAGTATTGGAGGGAGAGGCTGCTACCTGGTGGAGAGGCCAGCGGCGCGCTGTGTTTGGAGAGGTCCAGAACAGCGAGATAGCTTGGGAGGACTTTGTTGAGGCATTCAGGGAATGCTACATTCCGGCTTCTGCCATGTCTCAGTTCAGGAGGGACCTTATACACCTCAGGCAGGGCCAGATGTCAGTGAACGACTACTTATCGAGATTCACATATCTGGCGAGGTATGCCACAGAGCTGGTACCATCTGAGGAGCGCAGATGTGAGATGTTCTTAGAGGGACTTCGTCCTATGCTGCAGCGTCAGTTGGTTGTGAGCCAGTTTGCCAGATTTCGTGACTTAGTGGAGGCTGCGAGATCCGTTGAGCTTATTGACATCCGGATGGAGGCCCAGAGAGAGGCTCACAACAAGAGGAAGGGATTCAGAAATGCCCAACAAAACGAAAAGGACAAGAGACACAAAGATCACCGTGGTACCCAGGAGGGCGTGATCCAGCCACGGCCTATTTCCGAGAGGCCAGTGCAGCAGATAGGTACTCGGACTGGGGGGATGATTTGCTACCACTGTCAGCAGCCAGGACACATAAGGTACGACTGCCCAGAATGGAAGAAACAGAGGATCACAGGACCGGTTGGTTCATCTGGGGGACAGCCCAGAGTATTTGCATTAACTCAGCAGCAGGCTTCAGAGTCACTAGAGGTGATCACAGGTATGCTTTATTTTGGTAACATACAGTGCGTGACTTTGTTTGATACTGGTGCATCTCATTCTTTTGTTGCTGAGAAGATCTGGAATCAGATATCAGGATCCAAGGGTTATTTAAAAGAATCCTTACTGGTTAGGCTTCCTGATGGGAAAGAGATTCCCACTATTCAGAAGATTGATGGATCTATTCTGATTAGTGGACACGAGTTCATAACAGAGTTGATATGTGTGCCGCTAACAAAGTTCGACATCATTTTGGGGATGGATTGGTTGTGCTACCATGTAGTGGTTATGGATTGTTGCGAGAAGAAGGTTTGGATCAGGGTGCCTGGTTCGGAGGATGTGATATACTTTGGTCTGAATAGGCAGATTCCCCTGATCTCAATTCTTTAGGCAGAGAGACTAGTGAGGAAGTGATGTACTGGTTGGTTGGCTTATGTGGCAGATAGTCAAGCCACCACTACCCTTATGTCAAATATTCCAGTGGTGAAAGACTTCCCTATGGTTTTTCCAGAGGAATTGCCTGGACTTCCACCAGTTAGGGAAGTGGAGTTTTCGATTGATTTAGAGGCAGGAGTAGCTCCTATTGCTAGAGCTCCGTACCGGATGGCTCCAGCCGAGCTAGCAGAGTTGAAGACTCCGTTGCAGGACCTATTAGACAAGGGACTCATACGCCCCAGTTGTTCACCTTGGGGTGCCCCTGTCTTATTCGTCAAGAAAAAGGATGGTAGTATGAGGCTGTGTGTGGATTATAGGGAATTGAATAAGGTTACGATTCGTAACCGGTACCCTTTACCACGTATTGATGATTTACTAGAACCGAATTTGAGGCAAAGGAGATGGTTGGAATTGATAAAGGACTATGAGCTGGTGATAAATTACTGCGAGGATAAGGCTAATCCTGTTGCTGATGCTTTGAGCAGGCACGCAGTTATGCATACTATGTTAGTCTCTGACTCTATACTAGACTTGGATTGGGATGTTGAAAGATGTCAGGAATAGGTCGCTTCCTATGGTCAAGGTTCTGTGGAATAGACATGACGAAAGGGAGGCAACCTGGGAGCTAGAGCAGGATGTTGCGGAAAAGTGGCCGGAACTTCTTGCTGAATTTCGAGGGCGAAATTCCTGATAAGGTGGGGAGATTGTTATACCCGGTAAAATATTATAGGTTTAATCTTCAATAATTAAATTATGGCTTGGATGATTTCAAATCGATAGTAGGATGAGCAAGGAGCTCAATTGGAGGCTATTAGAATTTCTGAAAATTTTTGCGGATTTTTCGGAGCACCGAGGAAATTTTTAAGTAATTTTCCCTGTTTAATTGGATTTTTGGAAATTCGAAAATCTATTTAAATCGGTTAATTAGATTTTTAAACCGGAATTTGGTTTTTACCGCGCGTGAACCGGACCGGAGTGGTTCAACGAAGGCGGGGGCGGTTCGCCGAGGTGCGTTTGCGCGTGCGTTCGGATAAGCCGCGGATAAGCGGATCGGACGGACGAGATCAGCGGTGGAGATTAACCGGCTGATCGGGTGTTAAGCGGCGTTTTAGAAGGTCAACCGGTGCTTAATGGGTTCTTAACGGGTTATTACCGGTTTAAGCGGGGTATTTAACCCGAACCGTTTCGGCCCTTAGGGTTTCGAACGGCGGCCGGAGACGAGGTGTTCGCTGCGGACGGCGATATTTTCCGACAGCCTTTCAAGGGGCTTTTTGTACCTAGAGGTTCGCGTGATCGAGGAGAATCGATTGGTACCGGTTTGGTTCGGCGAGGAGCAGCGGTTGGTCGCGTGCGAGCTTCACCGTCGCCGGAGAAGAAAGGTAGGAAATTTTGGCTTAAATTCGTTAATTAGCAATTTAAAAATATGGATTATTTTACAATTAGCTACCGGAGCATGCGAATTGTGGTTTTTGAAAATTATTAATGCAAATTATTGATTTTAGCATTTTAGGGTTTTCGGAAAAAATTATACCCGTCAAATTGGAAATTTTACCGAGCAATTGATGATTCTATTATGGACTTTAATCATGTTAAGATTGTATCAAATGCTGAAAATTGTTTAATTTCATAGATTGTTCGTTTAATTTCATAAATTGTTAAATGAGGATCGGATGAAAACTTCGGCGGGAAATTTGATTGAATCTTAGAAATTAGTGGCATTATTGACAAATTAGGATAGTATGAACATCGGATTTTGCTTCGCCTTGATCTCGGTCGCCGGAAATCGACGGGGAAAACGGAATTTCCCGGAGGAATCGTCGGCTAGGGTTTCGCAGGCGCCGGGCGGAGGAAGGAGATGGATTAGATTAATTTCAGCTTAGTTAATTAAATAATTGTAATTAATTAATAATTAATAATATTTAAATACTAAACGTCGGCTGGAAAATTTGATTTAAAGGTTCGGCCGGTGGGTTCGCGGTTCAGCGCGGTTTTTTCCGAACCGGCAGCGAAACCCGGTTCAGCGGAACGCGGGCGCGGACGAACGGCGGAGGAAAAACTTAATTCGGAAATTAATCCGAATTTTCGGAAAATATGTGGAATTTAAATTTTCGGAAATTTATTTCAAATTTTCGGAAAAAAAGATATATGTGGAATTTAAATTTTAAATTCGGAAATTTATTCCGAATTTCGGAAAATGGATAAAGGGCAGAAATTGAAGTTGAAATTTAAAATTTCCTGAAACGAGAAAAAGGTGATTTAGGGAAATCACATAGACAAGTTGAAAGTTACTGTTGGAAATTATCCATAAATTCAGTACAGCTGGATCAGTTGGAAGGAAGTGTGACACTTGGGTAAGTGTTACCAGAATAGTCAGAATTTCGATACAGTTTATGTTACTTGGATGGCATTGACATGGATTGAGTCAGTTTACTCAGTGTTGGCATATTTTATGGATTGGCATGCTGGACCGGACTACTATAGACCCTATATGATGTTTTAGGGTAGTTGTGGTAGGTAACTGTGCGGTTCAGACTTAGCTTCCACAGTATACATGTGGACTGGTATGCGCCTTGTTGTACCTGGACACATGTTGCCGGATCTTGGAGTTAGAGATTGGCAATGACTGTAGGGGCGTGAGCTTCTATGGAAGTTGTTGGTAGAGGACTCCTTGGGACGGTGGCTGAGTCGATCTCTCCTGGTCCATGTGTGTAGGCCTGCGCGCCTGAGGGTGGCAGGGGTGTCTTGTAGTGGCTAGCCAAGTGTGTAGGCCTGCGCGCCTTAGGGTGGCAGGGGTGTCTCACGTTGGCTAGAGATTTTGTGACTGGATTTGTCTATAGTCTCCAGGAGATTGATTGACGAGAGACGCTGCGGTGTCGGGTGCTTAGGCGCCATGCGTGTTTCGAGATGGGCGTTCCCACTGGCACGCTACCTGGAAGCCCAGAGGAGAGCTACTCTGGTGTGACTAGGGGTGACTGTGGTTGGTCGGAGTCTGGGACTGAGAGTGCCTTTCCACCCTACATTGTTATGCTGTATTCCTATACTTTTGCTATTATCCTTCTCTTGCATGTGAGTTTTTACTAGCTGTCTTTCCTACTGGGCGTAGCTCATTCCTTTTTATCTATATTTTTCCAGTGGCTCGGCAGACTTGACGCCACCCAGCTTTAGGTGGGATCGTGATCAGTAGGCTAGTGGAGGAGATCTGATCTATGATTATCCGAGACATTCTGGTTAGTTGATTGTTGCTGTTGGATGTATTCAGTGAGACTGTTATTTTTATGTCTTGTATTATGTGAGGGTGATTCTGACTTATGTATCTAGTTGGATGATATTGTATTTGTTGGACTTGGATCTTATTCTTGTGATGTGATGTAGTTTCCATTCACTGTTTTACTTTATTGTCTTGGTGGTATAGTGTGTGGAGTGCCATATTTTATCTGAGGATGTTATGTATTTTATTTTTGATGGTGAGGTCATTACATGACTATGGAACTTAACCGTGGGGGTTCAGACTTCTATTAGACCGGTTCTCCTATCGGTATGGGTTAGGAGTATTGGGTCTAGCAGGAGTAATATTGCGCGAGTCCATCTGTTAATTCAGGAGTCATGAACCTGATTTGACGGTGTACCCGGGAGATGGGATCCACATTGTTAAGGAAAGTAGGTGTGTAATGATGTGTTATATCCTATGTTTTTCGTAGGCTACTCAGGTTGGTATGGGACGATCTGAGCTGTCTATATGTAAAAAAAAAAAAAAAAAAATTGTATGCCAAAAATCAGCCTAGGAAAAATGGGGTGTAACAAAGAAGAAGAAGTAGTAGTAGTAGAAGAAGAAGAAGAAGAGGAAGAGCATAAAGAAGGAGAAAGAGAAGAAGGAGGAGGAGGAGGAGGAGTAGAAGGAGAAGAAGAAGAAGAAGAAGAAGTAGAAAAAATAAGAGAAGAAGGTGAAGAACAAGAAGAAGAAATAGAAGAAGAAGAAGCAGAAGAAGAAGTAGAAGAAGAGGAAGACGAACATGAAGAAGAACAAGAGGAAGATGAAGAAGACGACGAAAATGAAGAAGAAGAAAAAGAGAACGATGAAGTGGAAGATGAGGAAGATGAAGAAGTAGAATAATAACAAGAAGAAGGAAAAAAGAAGAAATAACAGAAGAAAAGGAAGATGATGAAGAATAAGAAGAAGAAGAAGAAGAAGAAGGAGAAGAAGAAATAGAAGTAAAAGGAGAAGAAGAAGAAGAAGAAGAAGAAGAAAAGAAAAAGAAGAAGAAGATGATGATGATGAAAAAGAAGAAGGAGGAGGAGAAGCAGTCGAAGAAGAAGACGTGGAAGAAGAGTAAGAAAAAGAAGAAGAAGAAGAAGAAGTAGAGAAAATGAAGGACAAGAAAAAGAAGAAAGTGAGAGAGAAGAAGAAGAAGAAGAAGATGATGATGATAATGTTGAAGAAGAAAAAGAAGAAGAAAAAGAATTGGAAGAATAAGAAGAAGAAAAAGAAGAAAGAGAAAAAGGGGAAGAATAAGAAGAAGAAGAAGAAGAAGAAAAGGAAGAAAAAGAAGAAGAAGAGGAAGACAACAAAGGAGAACTTGAAGGAGAAGATGCAGAAGAAGAAGAAGAAGAAGAAGAGGAAGAAGAAGAGAAAG
>JAIUJO010001286.1:100000-115000 GCA_023846275.1 Vanilla planifolia
GAAGTTGAACAAGAAGAAGTGGAAGGAGAAGAAGAAGGGGAAGAACAAGAAGAAGATGAAAGAGAAGGAGAAGAAAAAGGAGGAGAAGAAGAAGAAGATGAACAACAAGAAAAATAAGTGGAAGAAGAAGAAGAAGAAGAAGCAGAAGAAGAAGTAGGAGAAGAAGAAGAGGAAGAAGAAAAAGAATAAAAAGAAGATGAAAAAGAGAAAAGTGACCAGGGGAGGAGTAAGATGAAGAAGTAGAAGAAACAAAAAAAGGAGAAGAAGAAAAAGTAACAGAAAAAAAAGAAGAAGAAGATGTAGGGTAAGAAGAAGAATAAGAAGAAGAAGAGGTAGAAGAGGAAGAAGAAGACGAAGGAGATGAAGAAGAAGAAGAAGAAGAAGAAGACAAAGAGGAAGAGAAAGAAGAGGAAGTAGATGAAAAGGAAGAAGAAGAAGAGGAAGAGGAAGACAAAGAAGAAGAAAAAGAAGAAGAAGCAAGACAAGGAGAAGAAGGGGAAGGAGAAAAAGAAGAAGAAGAAGAAGCGAAAAAAGATGAAGAAGAAGAAGAAGAAGAGGAATATGAAGAGCGAGAAGAGGATGATGATGATGATGAAGGACAACAAGAAGTGGAACAAGAAGAAGAAGACAAAGAAGAAGAAGAAGAAGAAGAAGAAGAAAAAGAAGAAGGAGAGGAAAGGAAGAAAATGAAGAAGAAGAAGAATAACAACATGTAGGAGAACAATGAGAAGAAGAAGGAGGAGAAGATGAACGAGAAGAAGAAGACGATGATTATGATGATTATGATGAAGAAGTAATAGAAGAAGGAGAGGATGTTGTAGAAGTAGAAGAAGTAGAGGAAGAAGAAGAAGAGGAAGAGTAAGAAGGAGAACAAGAAAAAGAAGAAGGACAAGAAAAGTAGTAGAAGAAGAAGATGATGATGATGATGAAGAAGAAGGAAAAGAAAACAAAAAAGAATTTCAGGAAAAAGAAGAAGAAGAAAAAGAAGAAAGAGAAAAAGAGGAAGAATTATTATAATAAGAAGAAGAAGACGAGGAAGAAAAAGAAAAAGAAGAAGTAGTGGAAGACAACAAAGGAGAAGAAGGAGAAAAAGATGAAGAAGAAGAAGAACAAGAGGAAGATAAAGAAGAAGAAGGATAAGAAGAAGAAGTGGAAGAAGAAGGAAAAGAAGAAAAGGAAGAAGAAGAAGGAAGAGGAGAAGTAGAGGAAGAAGAATAAAAAGATGGAGAAGAAGGAGCAGGAGAAGAAGAAGAAGAAGAAGAAGAAGAGGAAGTAGAAGAAGAAGAAGAAGAAGAGATAAAAGAAGAAGAAGAAGAAAATGTAAACGAATTAGGTGAGGAAGGAGTAGAAGAAGAGGAGGAGAAGAAGAAGAAGAAGAAGAAGAAGAAGAGGAAGAAGAACAAGAATATGGCGTTAGGGAAGAAGAAGAAAAAAAAGTAGAAAAAGGAGTAGAATGAGAAGATTGAGAAGATGAAGAGGAAGAAGAAGAAGATGATGTTGATGATGAAGAGGAAGATCAAGAAGGAGAAGGTGGAGATGGTGAAGAAGAATAAGTAAAAGAGGAAGAGGAAGAAGAGAAAGAAGGAGAAGGAGAAGAAGTGGAAGAACAAGAAGAATAATGTTAATAATAATAGGTAGAAGAAAGAGAAGAAAAAGAAGAAGGAGAAAAAATAGAAGAAGGGGAAGAAGAAGACAAAAAAGAAGAAGAAGAAGAAGAAGAAGAACAAGAACAAGAACAAGAATAAGAAGAAGAATAGGAAAAAGATGATGAAGTTGAGGAAGAGAGAGAAGAAGAACAATAGGAAAAAGTTGGAGAAGATGATGAAGAAGTAGAAGAAGAAAAAAAAGGAGTAGACGAAGAGTAAGAAAATGAAGAATAGGAGGAAGAAGAAGAAGGGGAGAAGAAGAAAAAGAAAGGAAAGAAGATGAAGAAGAAGAAGAAGAGTAAGAAAAAGAAGAAGAAGAAAAGTAAGCAGAAGAAGAAGAATGAAAAGGAGAGGAGAAAGAGAAGGAGAATGAGAGAGAGAAGGAGAATGAGAGAGAGAAGAAGGAGATGTAGAAGAAGAAGAACAAGAGGATAAAGAAGAAGAAAGAGGATGAGAAGACTAAGAGGAAAGAGGAGGAGGAGAAGAAGAAGAAGAACAAGAAAAACAACAAGAAGAACAAGAAGAAGAAGAGAGAGGAGCAAGAGGAGAAGAAGAAGATGGAGGAGGAGGAGGAGGAGAAGGAGAAGAATAAGAAGAAGAAGCAGTCGAAGAAGACGAAGGAGAATATAAAGAATAAGTAGTAGAAAAAAAAGAAGGGGAAGAGGAAAATGAAGAAGAAGAAGAAGAACAAGAAGAGGAATGACAAGTAAGAGAAGAAGATGAAGAAGAAGAAGGAAAACGAGGAGGAGGAGGAGGAGAAGAAAAAGAAGAAGAGGAAGAAGGAATTAAAGATGAAGACGAAGAAGAAGAAGAAGAAATAAAAGAGGAAGAAGGAGAAGGAGGAGAAGAAAAAGAGAAAGAAGAAGAGAAAAAATAAGTAGAAGAAGAAGAAGAAGAAGAAGAAGTAGAAGAAGAGGAAGGAGAGCAACCAGAAGATGAAAAAGGAGAAGAAGGAGGAGGAGAAGAAGAAGAAGTAGAAGAAGAAGAAGGAGATGAAGAAGATGAAGAGAAAGAAGAAGAAGAAGAAGAAGAAGAAGAGGGAGAGGAACTAGAAGTTGAACGGGAAAAAGAAGAAGAAGACAAAGAAGTAGAAGAGGAAGTAGAAGTTGAAGAAGAAGAAGAAGGTGGAGGAGGAAGAGAAGAACAAGAAGGAGAAGAAAAAGAAGTACAAGAAGAAGAAAATGGAGAAGAAGATGTGGAAGTAGAAGAAGGAGAAGAAGAAGAAGAAGAAGAAGGAAAAAAAGTAAAGGAAGAAGAGGAAGAAGGAGAAGGAGGAGAAGAAGGACAAGGAGAACAAGGCATTGAAGAAGAAGAAGAGGAAGAAGAAGAAGGAGAAGAAGAAGAAGAAGAAGAAAAGATTGAACAATTAGAAGAAGTAGAGGAGGAGGAAGAAGAAGAATAGGAAGGTAAAGGAGGAGAAGAAGTAGAATGAGATTAAGGAGAAGAAGAAGAAGAACAAAAGGAAAACAAAGAAGAAGAACAACAATAAGTTGGAGAAAGAGAAGAAGAAGTAGAAGAAGGGGAGGAAGAAGAAGAAGAAGAAGGAGAAGAAGAGGAAGAGGAAGAAGAAGAAGAAGAACAAGAAGAAGGAGAAGAAGAAATAAAATAAGAAGAGGAGGAAGAAGAAGAAGAAGACGAAAAACATGGAGAAGGAGAAGAAGAAGGAGATGGAGAAGAAGAAGAAGATTAAGAAGAAGGATAAGAAGAAGAAGAAGAGGAACAAAAAGAAGAAGTAGCAGAAGCAGAAGTTCAACTAGAAGAAGGTGAAGAAGAAGAAGCAGGAGTAGAAAATAAAGAAGAAGATGAAGAAGAACAAGAAGAAGAAGAAGAAGTTGAAGAAGAAGAAGAAGAAGAAAAGGAGAAAGAAGAAGAAGAAAAAGAAGAAGAAGAAGAAGAAGAAGCAGAAGAAGAAGAAGAAGAAGAAGAACAAGAACAAGAATAAGTAGAAGAGGAAGAAGAAGAAGAAGAAGAAAAACAAGAAGTAGAGGTAGAAGAGAAAGTAGTAGTAGAAGAAGGAGAAGAAGAAGGGAAAAAAGAAGAAGTGTTAGAAGTAGAAGAAGAAGTAGAAGAAGAAGAAGAAGAAGAGGAGGAATACAAGGAAATGAAGACGAAAAATAAGAAGAAAAAGAAGAAGAAAAACAAGGGGAATAAGAAGAAGGTGAAAAACAACAAGAAGAACAAGGTGAACAATAAAAAGAAGGAGAAGAAGAAGAAGCAGCAGAACAAGAAGAAGAACAACAAGAGAAAGAAAAAGAAGAAGAACATGAAAAGGAAGAAGAATAGGAAGATGAAAAAGAAGAAGAAGAAGTAGAAGATAAAAAATAATAAAAAGAAGAAGAAGATGAAGAAGAAGAAGAAGAAGATAAAGTAGTAGTAGAAGAAGAAGAAAAAGAAGTAGAATAGAGAGAAGAAGTAGAAGAAGGAGAAGGAGAAGAGGAAGAGGAAGAAGGCAAAAGAGAAGAAGGACAATAATAAAAAGAAGAAGAAGAAGTAAAAGAAAAGAAGAAGAAGTGGTGAAGAAGAGGAAGGAGGAGGAGGAGGAGGAGAAGTAGAAGAAGAAGAAGAAGAAGAAGAAGAAGAAGGGGAAAAAGTTGTAGAAGAAGAAGAAGAAGAAGAAGAAGTGGAAGGACAAGAAGAAGAACAAGAGGAAGAAGAATAAGAAGAAGATGAAGGAGCTGATAAATAAGAAGAAGAAGAGGAAGAAGAAAAAGAAGAAGAAGAAGAAGAAGGAGAAGAAGAAGAAGGAGAAGGAGAAGAAGAAGAAGAAGAAGAAGCAAAAGAAGAAGAAGTAGTAGAACATGAAGGAGAAGAAGAAAAGAAGAAGAAGAACAAGAAGAAGAAGAAGAAGAAGAAGAAGCAGAAATATTAAAAGAAAAATAAGAAGAAGAAGAAGAAGAGGAAGAATGAGAAGAAGAAAAAGAAGAAGAATGAGAAGAAGAAGGAGAAGAAGAAGAAGAAGAAGATGGAGAGGAAGAAGAAGAAGGAGAATAAGAAGAAGTAGAAGAAGAAGTAGAAGAGGAAGAAGAAGGCACAGAGGAAGAAGAAGAAGAAGAACATGAAGAGAAGGAAAAAAAAGATGAAAAAGAAGAAGTGGAAGAAGAATAACAAGAAGAAGGTGAAGAAGAAGAAGAAGAAGAAGAAGAAGAAGGTGGAGGAGAAGTTGAAGAACAAGAAGAACATGTAGTTGACAAACAAGTAGAGGAAGAAGAAGAAGAAGAAGAAGTTGAAGAAGAAGCAAGAGAAGAACATGAAGAAGAAGGAGAAGGAGAAGAAGAAGTAGGAGAGGAAGGAGAAGAAGAAGAAGAAGAAGAAGAAGAAGAAGAACAAGAAGAAAAAGAAGAACAATAAGAACGAGAAGAAGAAGGAAAAGAAGAAGAAGAAGAAGAAGAAGAGGAGGAGGAGGAGGAAGAAGAAGAAGAAGAAGGAGAAGAACAAGAACAAGAAGAAGAGGAAAAATTTGAAGAAGATGAACAAGAGGAAGGAAAAAAAGAAGAAGAAGGATAAGATGATGAAGAAGCAGAAAAAGAAGAAAAAGAAGATGATGATGAAGAAAAAGTAGCAGAAAGAGAAGAAGAAGAAGAAGAAGAAGAAGAAGAAGAAGGAAAAGAAGAAATAAAAAGAAGTAAGAGAAGAAGAAGAAGAAGAAGAAGAAGAAGAAGAAGAAAAAGAAGAAGAGGAAGAAGAAGAATTCGAACAAAAAGTAGAAGAAGAAGAAGAAGAAGAAAAAGAAGTAGAAGAGGAAGTAGATGAGGAAGAAGAAGAAGAAGAAGAATATGAAGAATAGAAAGGAGAAGTAGAAAAGGAAGCAGAAGTAGAAGACAATGAAGAAGAAGAAGAAGAAGAAGAAGAAGAAGAAGAAGAAGTGGATGAAGGAAAAGAAGAAGAAGAAGAAGAAGAAAGAGAACAAGAAGTTGAAAAAGAAGAAGAGGAAGAAGAAGAAGAAGAAGAAGAAGAAGAAGAAGAAGAAAAAGAAGAAGAGGAAGAAGAAGTGGAAAGTGAAGAACAAGATGGAGTAGAGGAGGAGAGGAGGAAGAAGAAGAAAAAGAAGAAGATGATGAAGAAGAAGAAGAAGAAGAGGGAGAAGAAGAAGAAGAAGAAAAAGAAGAAAATGATGAATAAGAGGAAGTAGAATTAAAAGAAGAAGAATAAGAAGAAGTTGATCAAGAAGCAGAAGTGTAAAAAGAAGAAGAAGAAGAAGAAGTAAAACAAGTAGAAGATGAGTAAAAAGAAGAACAAGAAGTATAAGAAGAAGAAGAAGTAGAAGAAGAAAAAGAAGGGGAAGAAGAAGAAGAAAAGGAAGAAGAAGAAGAAGAATAAGTGGAAGGAGAAGAAGAAGAAGAAGAAGAAGAAGAAGCAAAAGATGTTGAAAAAGAAGAAGAGGAAGGAGAAGAAGAAGATGGAGAAGAACAAGAAGAACAAGAACAAGAAGTAGTAGAAAAAGACGAAACACAAGGAGTACAAGAAGAAAAGGAAGAAGAAGAAGATAAAGAAGATGGTGAAAGAGGAAGAAGAAGAAAAAGAAGAAGAAGAAGAAGTAGAAGAAGAAATCGATGAAAAAGAGGAAGAAGAAGATGAAGGAGAAGAAGAAGATCAAGAAGAAGAAGGAGAAGAAGAAGGAGAAGGACAAGGGTAAGGAAAAGCATATGAAGTAGAAGAAGAAGAAGAAATAGAAAAAGAAGAAAATGAAGAAGAAGAAGAAGAGGAAGAAGAAGAAGAAGAATAAGAAGAAAAAGGTGAAGAAGAAGAAGAAGAAGAAGAGGAAGAAGAAGGAGAAGAAGAAGAAGAAGAAGAAGAAGATCAAGAAGCAAAAGAAGAAGTAAAAAAGGAAGAAGAAGAAGAAGGAGACGAAAAAGAAGAAAAAGAAAATGATAAAGAAGAGAGAGAAGAAGACAAAGAACTTAAAGAAGAAGCATAAGAAGAAGAAGAAGAAGTAGAAGAAGAAGAAGAAGAGGAAGAAAAGGAAGAAGAAGAATAGAAGAAAAAAAAAGGAAGAAGAAGAAGAAGAAGAAGAAGAAGTAGAAGAAAAAGAAGAAGAAGAAGGAGAAGAAGGAAAAGAAGAAGATGAAGAAAAACAAATAGAGGAAGAAGAAGTAGAAGAAGGAGAAGAAGAAGGAGAAGAAGAAATTGAAGTAGAAGTGGAAGAAAAAGAAGAAAAAGATGATGATGATGATGAAGTATAAGGAGAAGGAGAAGGACAACGAGAAGGAGAAGAAGAAGCAGATGAAGAAGTAAAAGGGGCTGATAAATAAGAAGAAGAAGAGGAAGAAGAAAAAGAAGAAGAAGAAGAAGAAGGAGAAGAACAAGGAGAAGGAGAAGAAGAAGAAGAAGAAGAAGAAGAAGAAGAAGCAGTAGAACATGAAGGCAAAGAAGAAGAAAAGAAGAAGAAGAACAAGAAGAAGAAGCATCACTATTAAAAGAAGAATAGGATCAAGAAGAAGAAGAAGAAGAAGAAAAAGAAGAAGAAGAAGAAGAAGATGATGAAGAATGAGAAAAAGGAGGAGAAGAAGAAGAAGGAGAAGAAGAAGGAAAATAAGAAGTAGAAGAAGAAGAAGTAGAAGGAGAAGAAAAAGACAAAGAGGAAGGAGAAGAAGAAGAACAAGAAAAGAAGGAAAAATAAGATAAAAAAGAAGTAGAAGAAGAAGAAGAAGGTGAAGCAGAAGAAGAAATTGTCGAAGAAGAAGAAGAAATTGTCGAAGATGAAGAAGGAGAAGTTGAAGAAGAAGAAGCAAACGAAGAAAAAAAGAACAAGAAAGAAGAGAAGAAGAAGAAGAAGATGAGGAAGTAGGAGAACAAGTAGTTGACGAACAAGTAGAGGAAGAAGAAGAAGAAGAATTTGAAGAAGAAGTAAGAGAAGAACATGAAGAAGAAGAAGGAGAAAAAGAAGTAGGAGAAGAAGGAGAAGAAGAAGAAGAAGAAGAAGAAGAAGACGAAGAACAATAAAAAGAAGAAAAAGAAGAAGTAGAACAAGAAGAAGAAGGAAAAGAAGAAGAAGAAGAAGAAGAAGAAGAAGAAGAAGAAGAAGAAGTAGTAGAAGAGGAGGAAGAAGAAGAAGGAGAAGAACAAGAACAAGAAGAAGAGGAAAAATCTGAAGAAGATGAAGAAGGCAAAGGAAAAAAAGAAGAAGAAGAAGAAGTAGAGAAAGAAGAAGAAGAAGAAGATGATGATGATGATGAATAAGTAGTAGTAGAAGAAGAAGAAGAAAAGGAAGAAGAAGAAGCAAAAGAAGAATTATTAAAAGAAGTAGGAGAAGAAGAAGAAGAATAGAAAGAAGAAGAAGAACAAAAAGAAGAAGAAAAAGAAGAAAAAGAAGACGAAGCCAAACAAAAAGTAGAAGAAGAAGAAAAAAAAGTAAAGGAAGGAGAAGAGGAAGTAGATAAGGAAGAAGAAGAAGAAGAATATGAAGAAGAAGAAGAATATGAAGAAGAGAAAGGAGAAGAAGAAGAGGAAGCAGAAGAAGAAGACAAAGAAGAAGAAGAAGAAGAAGATGAAGAAAATGAAGAAGAAGAAGAAGCGGATGAAGGAAAAGAAGAAGAAGAAGAAGAAAGAGAACAAGAAGTTGAAAAAGAAGAAGAGGAAGAAGAAGAAGAAGAAGAAGAAAAAGAACAAGAAAAAAGAGGAAGAAGTGCAAAGGGCAGAACAAGACGGAGTAGAGGAGGACGAGGAGGAAGAAGAAGAAGATGAAGAAGAAGAAGAAGAAGAAGAAGAACAAAATTAAGAATAAGTGGAAGAAGAGGAAGTAGAATTAAACGAAGAAGAATAAGTAGTAGAACAAGAAGAAGAAGTGTAAAAAGAAGACGAAGAAGAAGAAGAAGTAAAACAAGTACAAGAAGAGTAAAAAGAAGAACAAGAAGTACAAGAAGAAGAAGAAGAAGAAGGAGAAGGAGAAGTAGAAGAAGGGAAAGAAGAAGAAAAAGAAGAGGAAAAAGAAGAAGAAGAAGAAAATGAAGAAGTAGAAGAAGCAAAATAAGTTGAAGAAGTAGAAGAAGCAGGAGGAGAAGAAGAAGAAGGAGAAGAAGAAGAACAAGAACAAGAAGTATTAGAAAAAGAAGAACAACAAGGAGTACAAGAAGAAGAGGAAGAAGAAGAAGATAACGAAGATGGTGAAGAAGAGGAAGAAGAAGAAGAAGAAGAAGAAGAAGGAGAAGAAGAAATACAAACAGAAGAGGAAGAAGAAGATGAAGGAGGAGAAGAAGATCAAAAAGTAGAAGGAGAAGAAAAAGGAGGAGGACAAGGGTAAGGAAAAGCAGATGAAGAAGAAGTAGAAGAAGAAATAAAAAAAGAAGTAGTTGAAGAAGAAGAAAAAGAGGAAGAAGAAGAAGAAGAATAAGAAGAAAAAGGTGAAGAAGAAGAAGAAGAAGAAGAAAAATGAAGAAGAAGAAGAAGAGGAAGAAGAAAAAGAAGAAGATGAAGAGGAAGAAGAAGGAGAAGAAGAAGAAGAAGAAGAAGAAGATAAAGAAGCCAAAGAAGAAGGAGAAAAAGGAGAAGGAGACGAAAAAGAAGAAAAAGAAAAGATAAAGAAGAGAGAGAAGAAGATGAAGTACTAAAAGAAGAAGCATAAGAAGAAGAAGAAGAAGTAGAAGAAGAAGAGGAAGAAGAGGAAGAAAAGGAAGAAGAAGAAGAGAAGAAAAAGAAAAGGAAGCAAAAGAAGAAGAAGAAAAAGAAGTAGAATTAGAAGAAGAAGAAGTAGAACAATGAGAAGAAGAAGAAAAACAATATGATGAAAAAAACAAATAGAGGAAGAAGAAGAAGGAGAAGAAGAAGAAATTGAAGTAAAAGTGGAAGAAAAAGAAGACGAAGAAGAAGATGATGATGATGAAATAGAAGGAGAAGGAGAACGAGAACGAGAAGGAGAAGAAGAAGCAGATGAAGAAGTAGAAGAAGAAGAAAAAAAAAGATAAAGAAGAAGGAGAAGATGGAGAAGAAGATTAAGAAGAAGAAGAAGAAGAAGAAGAAGAAGATGAAGAAGTGGAAAAAGAAGAAAAAGAACAAGAAGAAGAAGATGGAGAAGAATAGGAAGAAGAACAAGAAGAACAAGAAGAAGAAGAAAAAGAAGAAGAAGAAGTTGGAGGAGGTGAAGTCGAATGAGGAGAAGAGGAAGAAGAAGAAGATGATGAAAAATAAGAAGTAGAAGAAGAGGGAGAAGAAAGAGAGGAATAAGAAGAAGAAGAAAAAGATGAAGAAGAAGAAGCAGTGATGATAGTTGTAGTAGTAGTAGTAGAAGAAGTAGAAGAAGAAAATGGAGTGTGAGAGAGAAAAAGGAGATGAAGATGAAGAACAAAAGGGAGGATGAGGAGAAGGAGGAGAAGATTAAGAAGGAGGAGGAGGAAAAGAAGTAGAAGAAGAAGAAGAAGAAGAAGAAGAATTGGAAGAAGATGAATAATAAAAAGGAGAAAAATAAGAAGAAAAAAAGATGAACTTGATGAAGAAGAAAAAGAAGGAGAAAAGGAAGTGGAAGAAGAAAAAGAACAAGAAGCAGAAGAAGCAGAAATAGAAGAAGAAGAAGAGGAAGGAGAAGAAGGAGAAGGGGAAGAAGAAGAAGAAAAAGAAGACGAAGAAGAAGAAGAAGAAGTACCAAAAAATGAAGAAGAAAAAGGATGAGGAGAAGAAGAAGAAAGAGGAGAAAGAGAAGAAGAAGATGAAGAAGAAAAAGAAGTAGAAGAGGGGAAGAGCAAGAAGAAGAAGAAGGAGAAGAAGAAGAACATGAAGAAGAGGCAAAATAATAATAATAATAATAAAAATAATAATAATAATAATAATAATAATAATAAGTAGAAGAAGAAGAAGAAGAAGAAAAAGAAGAAGAAGGAGAATGAGAAGAAGAAGTTGAAGAAGAAGAAGAAAGAGAAGAAGAAGAAGAAGAAGAAGAAGAAGAAGAAGAAAAAGAAAAATAAGGAGAAGGAAATGAAGAAGAAGAAGAATAATAAGAAGAAGAAGAGGAGGAACTTGAGGTAATTGAAGAAGTATAAGAAGAAAAAAACAAAGTAGAACAGGAAGTAAAATAAAGAAGAAAATGAAGATGTAGGAGGAGAACAAGAAGAAGAAGAGGAGGAGGAAAAAGAAGAAAAAGAAAAAAACGAAAAGAAGAAAAAGAATGAGTAAAAGAAGATGAAGAAGAAGATGAGGAATAAGAATAAGAGGAAGAAGGAGGAGCAGAAGAAGAAGAAGAAGAAGAAGAAGAAGATGAAGTAGAAAAAGTAGAACAAGTGGAACAAGATGATGATGATGATGAACTTGAAATAAAGGAGAAAAAGAAGAAGAAGAAGTAGAAGAAGAAGAGAAAGTAGGAGAAGAAGGGGAAGAAGAAGAAGTAAAAGGAGGAGAAGAAGAAGAAGAAAAAGAAAGAGAATGAGAGGAAGAATAAGAAGAAGAAGGAGGAGGAGGAGGAGGAGGGCAAGGAGGAGAAGAAGAAGAAGAAGAAGAAAGGGAAGAGGAAGTGGAGGAACTAAAAGAAGTAGAAGAAAAGGAACAATAAGGACAAGATGAAGAAAAGTTAGAAGGAGACGAAGAAGAAGTAGAACAAGAAAACAAACAGAGAAGGAGAAGAAGAAGAGGAAGAAGAAGAGGTAAAACAAGAAGAAGAAGAAGAAGAAAAAGAGGGAAAAGATGAAAAAGATGAAAAAGAAGATGAAGGAGAAGAAGACGTAGAAGAAGAAGGGGAAGAAGGAAAGTAAGAAGAAGAAGAAGAAGAAGAAGAAGAAGTGGAAAAAGAACAAGAAGAAGAAGAGGAAGAGGAAGATGAAGAAGAAGAAGAAGAAGAAGAAGAAGAAGTAGCATAAGAAGAAGATGGAGGAGAAGGAGAAGAACATGAAGATGATGAAGAAGAAGAAGAAGGAAAAGATGAAGAAGGAGAAGAAGAAGAAGAAGAAAATGAAGAAAAAGAATAACAAAAAGAAGAAGGGGAAGAAGAGGAAGATAATGATGAACTTCAAGAAGAAGAAGAAGAAGTTGAAGAAGAAGTTTATCGAGAAGAAGAAGAAGGAGGAGGAGAAGAAGAAGTAGAAGTAGAAGTAGAAGTAGAGGCAGAGGAAGAGGATGATGAAGAAGAATGAGTAAAAGAAGAAGAAAAAGATGAAAAAGGAGAAGGAGAAGGAGAAGGAGAAGAAGAAGATGAAGAAGAAGTAAAAGAAGGAGATGATGAAGAATTAATGAAAAATTGGAGATGATGATGAAGAAGATGGAGAAGTAGCATCAAAAGAAGAAGAAGAATAAGAAGAATGAGAATGAGAGAGAGAAGGAGGAGAAGAAAAAGAAGAAGAAGAAGAAGGATAAGAATAAAAAGATGAAGGAGAAGGAGAGGAGAAGAAGAAGAAGAAGAAGAAAGTTAAGGAAGAGGAGGAGAAGAAGAAGATGAAAAAGAAGAAGAAGAAAAAGAAGAAGACGAAGAAGGAGAAGAAGAAAAAGAAGAAGAAGAAGAAAAAGAAAAAGGAGAAGAGGAAGTGGAAGAAGAAAAAGAAGAAGAGGAGAAATAAATGGAAGAAAAAGAACGGGAAGAGGAAGTAGTAGAAGAAGAAGAAGTAGAAGAAGTAGAAGAAGAAGTAGGTGAAGAAGAAGAAGAAGAAGGAGAAGGAGAAGAGGAAGAGGAAGATGAATTGAAGAAGGAGAAACAGAAGAAGCAGAAGAAGAAGAAGAAGGAGACAGAGAATAAGAAGAAGAAGGAGAAGAAGAAAAAGAAGTAGTAGTAGAAGAGGAAGAAGAAGAAGAAGAAGGAGAAGAAAAAGAATAGGAAGAAGATGAAAAAAACGAAGTTGAAGAAGAAGAAGAAGAAGGACAAGTAGAGGAAAAAAAAAAAGAAGACGTTGAATAAGAAGTCGAAAGAGTAGAAGAAGAAGAAAAAGAAGAGGAAGAGGCAGAAGAAGAAGAAGAAGACGAAGAACAAGAAGGAAAAGAAGAACAAGAACATGAAGAAGAAGAAGAAGAAAAAGAAGTAGAAGAGGAAGTAGAAGTGGAAGAAATAGAAGAATATAAAGAAGAAGAAGAAGAAGAAGAAGAAGGAGAAAACGTAGGAGGAGAAGAAGAAGAATTAGAAGAATAAGAAAAATGAGAAGAAGAAGAGAAAGCAAAAGAAGAAGAAGAGGAAAAAGAAGAAGAAGAAGAAGAGGAAGATGGGAAAGAAGGACAAGAAGAAGAAGAAGAAGAGGAAGGAGAACAAAATGTTGAAGGAGAAGAAGAGGAAGAAGAAGAAGAAGAAGAAGAAGAAGAAGAAGATAAAGTAGGAGAAGAAGAGGAGGAAGCAGTAGAAGAAGTAGAATAAAAATAAGTAGAAAAATAGGTGATGAAGATGAAGAAGAAGAAGAAGAAGAAGAAGAAGCAGCAATTGTAGGGGAAGAAGTTGAAGAAGAATAGGAAGAAGAAGGGGAATGTGATAAAGAAGTAGGTGTGGAAGAAGAAGAAGAAGAGATAGAAGAAGAAGAAGATTAAGATTAAAAATAGAAGGAGGAGGAGGAGGAGGAGGAAGAGGTAATTTAGAAGAGAAGGAAGAAGAAGAAAATGAAGAAAAGGTAGAGGAGGAGAAGGAGAAGATTAAAAAAGAGGAGGAGGAGGAGGAGAAGTTGAAGAAGAAGAAGAAGAAGATGAAAAAGAAGAAGAAAAACAAGGAGAATAAGATGAAGAAGTAGAAGAAGAAGAAGAAGAAGGACAAGAACAGGAAGATAAAGTAGAGGAAAAAGAAGAAGATGAATAGGAAGATTCAAAAGAAGAAATAAAGGATGAACTGGAAGTAGAAGAAGAAGAAGACGAAGAAGAACGGAATGTAGAAAAGATGAACAAGAAGAAGAAGAAGAAATTGGAGAAGTAGAAGAAGAAGAAAAAGATGAACAAGTAGGAGAAGAAGACGTAAAAGAAGAAGTAGAAGTAGAAGAAGAAGAAGTTGATGAAGAAGAAGAGGAAAGAGAAGAACAAGAAGAAGATGAAGAAGAAGAAAAGAAGTAGAAAAAGAAGAGGAAGTAGAAGTAAAATAAGAAGAAGAAGAGAAGAAAAAGAAGAAGAAGAGGATGAAGAAAGGAAAGAAGAAGAAGTTAAAGAAGAAGAAGAAGAAAAAGGAGAAGAAGAAGGAAAAGAAGAAGAAGATGTGAAAGAAGAAGTGGAAGAAGAAGAAGAGGAAGCAAAAGAAGAAGTAGAAGAAGAAAAAAATGAAGAAGAAGAAAAAGAAAGGGAAGATGGAAAAGGAGGAGAAGAAGAAGAAGAAGAAGAAGAAGAAGAAGAAGATGGAGAAGTCATTGAAGAAGAAGAAAAGGAGGAAGAAGAAGAAGCAGAAGAAGAGAAAGAAGAAGATGAACTAGGAGAAGTAGAAGAACAAGGAGAAGGATAAGGAGAATGGGAAGAAGAAGAAGAAGAAGAAGAAGGAAAAGAAGAGGAAGATGATGAACAAGAAGAAGGAAAAAAAGAAGAAGGAGAAGAAGAATTAGAAGTAGTGGAGGAAGAAGAAGAAGAAGAAGGAGAAGAAGAAGAACAAGAGGAAGTGGAAAAGTAAGAAGAAGAAGAAGAAGATGAAGATGGAGTAGAAGAAGAAGAAGAAGAAGAAAAGTAGGAGAAGAACGAGAAGATGAAGAAGAAGAAGTAGAAGAAGAAGACGAAAAAAAAAAGAAGATGATGAAGAAGTAGAAGAAGATGTAGAACTAGAAGTAGAGGAAGAAAAAGAAGAAAAAGGAAAGAAGGAAGAGGAGAAGAAGAAGAAAAAGGAAAAGTAGAAAAATAAGAACTAAAAGAGGAAGAAGAAGAAGTTGGGGAAGAAGAAGAAGAAGAAAAAGATGAATGCGAAAAATAAGAAGAAGAAGAGGAGAAGAAGAAGAAGAAGAAAAAGAAGTAGAAGAACAAGAATGAGACGAGGAAGAAGAAGAAGAAGAATGAAAAGTAGAAGTAGGCAGAGAAGAAAAGAAGAAGTAGAAGAAGAAGAAGTAGAAGTTAAAGAAGAAGAAGAAGAAGAAAGGGAATTGGAAGCAGAAGAAGAAGAGTAAGACTAATAAGAAGAAGAAGTAGAAGAGAGAGGTAGAAGAGTAAGAAGAGGAAGATGAAGATGAAGAAGATGGAGAAGAGGAAGGAGGACAAGGAGAAGAAGAAGAAGAAGAAGAAGAAGAAGTTGAAGATGAGAAGAAAATGAAGAAGAAGAAGAAGAAGAAGATAACAAGAAAAAGAAGAGGTAGAAAAAGAAGAGAAAAATGAAAAAGAAGAAGGGGAAGAAGTGGTCGTAGAAATAGAAGGAGAAGAAGAGGAAGTAGAACAAGAAGAAGAAGAGCAAGCAGAAGAAGAAGAAAAAGAACAAGAAAGAGAAGATGATGAAGAAGAAGAAGAAGAAGAAGAAGAAGAAGATAAAGAAAAGAAGAAGAAGAAGAAGAAAAAGGAGGAGAACAAGGAGAAG
>JAIUJO010001286.1:117500-142500 GCA_023846275.1 Vanilla planifolia
AAGAAGAAGAATTAGAAGTTGAAGAAGAAGAAAAAGAAGTAGAAGAAAAAGAAGAAAAAGAAGGAAAGAAGAAGAAGAAGAAGAAGAGGAAGAAGAAGAAGAACAACAACAAGAAGAAGAGGCACAAAAAGAAGAAGAAGAAGAAGATGATGATGAAGTAGAAAAAGGTGGAGAAAAGTAGAAGAAGAAGCAGAATAAGAGTAAGAAGAAGAAGAAGAAGAAGAAAGAGAATGAGAAGAAGAAGAAGATGATGATGATGATGATGAAGAGGAAGAAGGATGAGGAGGACAAGATGGAGAATAAGAAGAAGCAGAAAAAGAATAAGAAGAGGAAGAGGAGGATCTCAACAAAGTAGAAGAAAAGGAAAATCAAGAACAAGATAAAGACGTGGAAGAAGAAGAAGAAGAAGAAGAAGAAGAAGATGGACAAGGAGAAGAAGAAGAGGAAGGAGAAGAAGGATAAGTAGAAGAAGTAGAAGAAGTAGAAAAAGAAAATGAAGAAGAGCAATAAGAAGAAGAAGAACAAGAACAAGAACAAGAAGCAGAAGAAGAAGAAGAACAAGAACAAGAAGCAGAAGAAGAAGAACAAGAAAAAGAAAAAGAAGAAGATTTAGAAGTTTAAGAAGAAGAAGAAGAAGAAGTAGAAGAAGTAGAAGTAAAAGAAGGAATTGAAGGAAAAGAAGATGAAGTAGAGGAAGAAGAAGAAGAAGAAGAAGAGGAAGAAGAAGAAGAAAATAAGGGAGAAGAAGAAGAAGAGGAAGAAGAAGTTGTAGTTGTAATAGAAGAGAAGAAGACAGAGAAGAAGGAGAAGAAGATGAAGAAGAAGACGAAGGGGAAAAAGGAGAAGGAGGAGGAGAAGAAGAAGAAGAAGAAGAAGAAGAAGGAGAAGAAGCGGTAGAGGAAGTTTAAGAAGAAGAAGATGAAGTGGAAGAAGAAGAAGTTCGAGAAGAAGAAGAAGAAGAAGAGAAAGATCAAGAAGAAAGAGGTGAGGAAAAAGAAGGAAAAGAAGTAATAGTAGTAACAATTGTAGTAGTACGAGTAGAAGAAGAGGAAGAAGAAGAAGAAGAAGAGGATGGAGAAGGAGAAGAATAAGAAAGAAAATATTAGTAATAATAAAAATAATTAGTTGAAAAAGAAGAATAAGAAGATGAAGAAGAAGAAGAAGAGGAAGAAGTAGAAGAAGTAGAAGAAGAAGAAGAAGGAGAAGGAGAAGAAGAAGATGGAAAAAGAAGAGAAGATGAAGAAGAAGGATAAGAAGCAGCATAAGGGAAGAAGAGGAAGAAGAAGAAGAAGAAGAAGACGGAGATTGAGAGATAAAAGGAGGAGACGAAGAAGATGAAGAAGAAGAAGATGAAGAAGAAGAAGTAGAAGAAGAAGAGGAAGAAAGATGAAGAGGAGGAGAAGAAGGAGGAGAAGAAGAAGAAGAAGATGAAGAAGAAGAAGAAGAGGAAGATGAAGAAGAAGAAGGAGAATGAAAAGGAGAAGGTGAAG
This sequence comes from Vanilla planifolia, assembly GCA_023846275.1. Taxonomy (NCBI): domain Eukaryota; kingdom Viridiplantae; phylum Streptophyta; class Magnoliopsida; order Asparagales; family Orchidaceae; genus Vanilla; species Vanilla planifolia. The sequence goes on from JAIUJO010001286.1 coordinate 118,991, forward strand.
GAGAAGGATAAGTAGAAGAAGAAGAAGAACAACAAGAAGAAGAAGTAAAAAAAAAAGGTGAAGATGCAGAAGGAGAAAAAGCAGCATCAGAAGAAGAAGAGGAAGAATAAGAAGAATAAGAAGAAAAAGAATGACAGAGAGAAGAAGGAGACAAAGAAGAAGAAGAAGAAGAAGAAGAAGCAGGAGAAGATTAAAATGAAGAAGGAGAAGAAGAAGAAGAAAAAGAAGAAGTATAAGGACAAGAAAAAGGAGAAGAAGAGGAGGAAGGAGAAAACGAAGAAGAAGTGATAGAAGAGGAAGAAGAAGAAGAAGAAGTAGAAGAAGAAGAAAGGGAAGAGGAAGAAGAAGAAGAAAAAGAAGAAGAGGAATAAAAGATGAAGAAGAAGAAGAGGAAGAAGAAAGTGAAGAGGAAGAAGATGGAGGAGGAGAAGAGGAAGAAGAATAAGAAATCAAGAAGGAGAAGAAGCGGAGGAAGAAGAAGAAGACGAAGGAAATGAAGAAGAAGAAGAAGAAGAAGAAGACGAAGTAGAAGAGGAAGAAGACGAAGAAGAAGGAGAACAATAAGAATAGGAAGAAGAGCAAAAATAATAATAATAATAATAATAATAATAATAATAATAATAAGAAGGGGAAGAAGTAGAGGAAGAAGGAAAAGAAGAAGAAGAAGAAGACGAGGCAGAAGAAGAAGAAGAAGAAGAAGAAGAAGAAGAGGAAGAAGAATAAGAACATGAAAAGGAAGAAGAAGAATGAAAAGAAGAAGAACAACTAGGAGAGGAACTAAAAGTTGAAAAAGAAAAAGAAATAGAAGTAGAAATGGAAGAAGAAGAGGAAGAAGAAGAAGATGATTAAGAAGAAGAAGAAGAAGAAGAAGAAGGAGAAGAAGAAGGAGGAGAAGAAGAAGAAGTAGTAAAAGAAAATGTTGTAGAAGAAGAGGAAGCAAAAGAAGGAGGAGAAGAGGAAGAACTAGAAGAAAGAGATGACGAAGGAGAAGAAGAAGAAGAAGAAGAGGAAGAAGATGAAGCTGAACATGATGGATAAGAAGAAGAAGAGAAAAAAATTGTGAAGAAGTAGAAGAAGGAGAAGAAGAAGGAGGAGAAGAAGAAGAAGAAGAAGAAGGAGAAAAAAGAAAAGAAGAAGAAGAAGAAGAAGAAGAAGAAGAAAAAGAATTAGAAAAGGAAGAAGAAGAAGAAGAAGAAGAAGAAGGTGAACACGAAGAGCTACAAGAAGAGGGAAAATAAGAACAATAAGAAGAAGAAAAAGAAGCAAGAGAAGACTAAAAAGAAGAAAGAGAAGGTGGAGGAGGAGGAGAAGAAGAAGAAGAAGAAGAAGAAGTAGAAGAAGAGGAAGAAGAAGAAAGATGAGCAAAAGGATGAGGAGGAGGAGGAGAAGAAGAAGAAGAAGTAGAAGCAGAAGAAAAGAGAAGAAAAAGAAGGAGAAGATTAAAAAGAAGAGGAAGAAGAAGGAAAAAGAGAAGAAGAAAAGGAAGAAGAAAAAGTAGAGGAAGAAGAAGGGGAAGGAGAAGGAGAAGGAGAAGAGGAAGAAGAAGAAAAATTGAAGAAGGAGAAGAAGAAGAAGAAGAAGAAGAAGAAAAAGAAGAAGAAGTAGAAGAAGGAGATGAAGATGAAGGAAAAGAAGAAGAAGAAGAAGAGGAAGAAGAAGAAGAAGTAGAAGAGGAAGAAGAAGAAGAAAAAGAAGAAAAAGAATAAGAAGAAGACATAAAATGAGAAGAAGAAGAAGAAGATGGAGAAGTAGAAAAAGTAGAAGAAGAAGAAAAAGATGGAGAAGAGGAAGAAGTGGAAGAAGAAGATGAGGAAGAAGGAGAAAAAGAAGACAAATTAATGGAAGGAGAACAACGTATTGAAGAAGAACGAGAGGAAGAAGAAGAAGAAGAAGAAGAAGAAGAAAAAGAAGGAGAAGGAGAAGAAGAAGAAGAAGAAGAAGAGTGAGAAGAAGGAGAAGAAGAAGAAGAAGAAGAACAAGAAGAAGAAGAAGAAGATGGAAAAGAAGAAAAAGAAGGAAAAAAGAAGAGTAATAAGAAGAAGAAGTAGAAGAAGAACTACAAGAAGGGAAAAAATAAGAACTATAAGAAGAAGAAGAAGAAGGAAAGTGGAGGAAGAAGAAGAAGAGGAAGGAAATGGAAAAGAAGAAGAAGGAGTAGGAGAACAAGAAGAAGTAGAAGAAGAAGAAAAGAACAAGAAGAAGAAGAAGAAGAAGAAGAATAATAATTAGAAAAGGAGGAAGAAGAAGAAGAAGATTGAGAATAAGAAGAGGAGGAAGAAGAAGAGGAAGAAGAAGAAGAAGAAGAAGAAGAAGAAGCAGGAGAAGATTACAAAGAAGAAGGAGAAGGTTTAGTAGAAGAAAAACAAGAATAAGAAGAAGAAGAAGAGGAAGAAGAAGAAGAAAGATGAGAAAGAGGATGAGGAGGAGAAGAAGAAGAAGAAAAAGAAGAAGAAGAAGGTGAAGATTAAAAAGAAGAAGAAGAAGAAGAAAAAGGAGAAGAAAAGGGAGAAGAAAAAGAAGAACAAGAGAAAGAAAAGGAAGAAGTAGAAGACGAAGAAGAAGGGGAATGGAAGAAGAAGATGAAAAAAGAGAAGAAGAAGAAAAATTGAAGAAGGAGAAGAAGAAGAAGAAAAAGAAGGAGAAGTAGAACAAGATAAAAACGATGGAAAAGAAGAAGAAGAAGAAGAAGAAGTAGAAGAGGAAGAAGAACAAGAAGAAAAACAAGAAGAAGAATAAGAAGAAAAAAAATAAGAAGAAGCAGAACAAGAGGAAGATGATGATGAAGAAGAAGAAGAAGAAGAAAACGAAGAAGAAGAAGAAGAAGAAGAAGAGCAAGAGGACAAAGAAAAAGAATTAGAAGGAGTAGTAGAAGAAGGAGAAGAAGAAGAAGAGGAGAAGAAGAAGAAAAAGAAGAAGGAGAAGAAGGAAAAGAAGAAGAAGTAGAATTAGAAAGGAGGAAGAAAAAGATGAAGAAGAATAAGAACTACAAGAAGAGGAACTTTAAGTACAATAAGAAGAAGAAGAAGAAGAATAAGAATAAGAAGAAGAAGAAGAAGAAGCAGGAGAAGATTAGAAAGAAGAAGGAGAAGGAGGAGGAGGAGCAGAGGAAGAAGAAGAAGAAGAAGAAGAAGAAGAAAAGGAGGAGGAGAAGAAGAAGAAGAAGATGATGATGATGATGATGCAGAAAAAGAAGAAGAAGAAGGAGATGATTAAAAAGAAGAAGAATAAGAAGAAAAAGGAGAAGAAGAAAAGGAAGAAGAAAAAGAAGAAGAAAAAGAAGAAGTGAAAGAAAACCAAGAAGAAGAAGAAGAAGAAGAAGAAGAAGGGGAAAGGGAAGAAGAAGAAGAAGAAGAGGAAGAAGAAGAACCAAGGGAAGAAGAAGATGAAAAAGGAGAAGAAGAAGAGGAAGAAGAAAAAAATTTGAAGGAGAAGAAGAAGAAGAAGAAAAATAAGAAGTAGAAGAAGATGAAGATGATGAAAAAGAAGAAGATGTAGAAGAAGAAGAAGATAAAGAAGAAGAAGAAGAAAAAGTCCAAGGACAACAAGAACATGAAAAAGAAGAAGCAGAAGAAGAGAAACGAGAAGGAGGAGAAGAAGATCAATAACATGAAGACGAAGAAGAAGAATAAGGCGACTAAGTAGATGAAGAGGAACTATAAGTAGAAGAAGAAAAAGAAGTAGCACAGGAAGGAGAAGAGGAAGAAAAGGAAGATTAAGAAGAAGAAGAAGAACAACAAGGGAAAGAACAAGAAGGAGAAGAAGTCGAAGGAGTAGAAGAAGATGAAAAAAGAGGAGAAAAGGAAGAAGTGGAAAGAGAAAAAGATGTTGAAGAAGAATGAGAGGAAGAAGAAGAAGAACAAGAACAAGAAGAAGATGATGAAGTAGGAGGAGGAGAAGAAGAAGAAAAAGAAGGAGAGGGAGAAGAAAAAGAAGCAGAAGAAGGAGAAGAAGAAGTAGGAGAAGAAGAAGAACTTGGAAAAGAAGAAAAAGAAGAAAAAAAGAAGTAGAAGAATAAGAAGAAGAAATAGAATAAGGAGAAGAAGAACTACAAGAATGGAAAAAATAAGAACTATAAGAACAAGAAGAAGAAGAAGGAGAAGTTAAGGAACCAAAAGAAGAAGAAGAAGAATAAGAGAAAGAAGTAGAAGAAGAAGAAAAAGAAGAAGAAGTAGGAGAAGAAGAAGAAGAAGAAGCAAAAGAAGAAGAAGAAGAAGATGTTGATGAAGAAGAAGCAAAATAAGAAAAAGAAGATGAAGTAAAAGAAGAAGAGAAAGAAGAAGAAGAAGAAGAAGAAATGGAGCTAGAACTTGAAGAAGAAGAAGAAAAAGAACAAAAAGAAGTAAAAGAAGAAGTAGAAGAGGAAGAAGAAGACGATAAAGAAGAAGAAGAAGGGGAAGTAGAAAAAGCAGTAGAACAAGAGGAAAAAGGAGAAGAAGAAGAGGAAGCAGATGAAGAAGAATAGGAAGAAGAAGAAGAAGAATAAAGTGAACAAGAAAGAGTGGAAGAAGAACAGAAAGAAGAAGAGAAAGAAGAAGAAAATGGAGTGGTGGAAGAAGCACAAGAGGAAGATTAAGAAGAAGAATTAGAAGAGGAAGAAGAAGAAGTAGAAGAAGGAGAAGGGGGAGAAGAAGAAGAAGAAAAAAAAAAGAAGAGGATGAAGAAGTAGAAGAAAGAGAAGAAGAAGAAGAAGAACACGAAGATGAAGAAGAAAAAGTAGGGGAAGAAGAGTTAGTAGTATAAGAAGAAGAAGATGAAGAAGTGGAACAAGTAGAAGAAGAGTAAGAAGATGAATAAGAATAAGAAGAAGAAAAAGAAGAAGAAGAAGAAGAAGGAGAAGGAGAAGATGGAGAAGAAGAAGAAGGAGAAGAAGGAAAAGAAGAAGTAGAAGAAGAAGAAGAGGAAGAAATAGAAGAAGAGGAAGAGGAAGAAGAAGAAGAAATACACAAAGAAGAAGAATAAGAAAAAGAATAAGAAGAAAAGGTAGAAGAAGAAGAAGTAATAGAAGGAGAGGAAGAAGAAGAAGAAGAGGAAGAAGAAGAACAAGAAGAAGAAGGAGAAGAAGAAGAAGAACAAGAAGAGGAAGAAGAAGAGCAAGAAAAAGAAAAAGAAGAAGCAGAAGAATTAGAAGATGAATTAGTAATAGTAGAAGAAGAACAACAAGAAGAAGAAGAAGAAAAGAAAGGGAAAGAAAAAAAATAAGAAGAAGAAGAAGAAAATGAGGAAGAAGAATAAGAGGAAGAAGAAGAGGAGGAGGAGGAGGTGGAAGAGGAAGAAGAAGAAGAAGAAGAAATAGTAGTAGTAGTAGTAGACGGAGAAGAAGAAGAAGAAAAACAAGAAGAGGGAGAAGAAGAAAAAGAAGAAAAAAATAGGAAGAGGAAGAAGAAGAAGAAGAAGATAGTGACGAAGTAGTAGTAGAAGAAGAAGAAGTTGGAGGAGAAGTCAAACAAGAATAAGTTTATGAATAAGTAGAAGAAGAAGAAGTAGAAGAAGAAGAGGAAGAGGAAGAAGAAATAGATGGAGTAGAAGAACAAGAGGAGGAGGAAGAAGAAGAAGAAAAAGAAGGAGAAGATAATAAAGAAGAAGTAGAAAAAGTAGCCAAAGAAGATGAAGAAGAATAAGAAGTCGTAGCAGTAGGGGTAGAAGAAAAAAAAGAAGAGGAAGAAGAAAAAGGAGAATGAAAGAGAGATGGAAGAGAGGAAGGAGAAGAAAAAGAAGTAGAAGAAAAAGAAGAGGAAGGAGACAAAAAAGAAGATTAAGGAGTCGATGGAGGAGGAGAAGAAGTACAACAAGAAGAAGAAAAACAAGAAGAAGAAGATGGAGTAGAAAATTAAAAAGAAGAAGAAGGAGATGGAGGAGGAGGAGAACAAGAAGAAGAAGTGGAAGAAGATGAAGAAGAAGGAGGAAAAGAAGAAGGAGAAGAAGAAGAAGTAGAAGAAAGAGGAGGAGGAGGTGAAGAAGGAGAAGAAGAAAAAGTGGAAGAAGAAAAAAGTGAAGAAGTGGTAGAAGGACATTAAGAAGAAAAGGATGAAGAGGATGTACAAGAAGAAGAAGGCGAAGAAGAAGGGAAAGAGGAAGGAGGAGAATAAGAAGAACAAGAGGAAGAAGAAGAAGGAGAAGGAGAAGAGGAAGAAGAGGAAGAAGAAGAAGAAGCAAAAGATGAAGAAGAAGTTGAACTAGGAGATGAAGAAGAAGAAGAAAGAGTAGAAGAAGAAGACAAAGAAGAAAAAAAAAAGAAGAGGAAGTGGTAGTAGAAGAGGAAGAAGAAGAAGGAGGAGAAGAAGAATAAGAAGAGGAAGGAGCAGAAGAAGAAAAAGAAGAAGATGATGATGAAGAAGAAGGAGTAGAAGAAGAAGAAGAAGAAGAAGAAGAAGAAGAAGAAGAAGAAGAAGAAGGAGAAGAAGAAGATGAAGAAGAAGAAGAAGAAGAAGAAGATGTAGAAGAAGAAGAAGTAGAAGAAGAAGGACTAAAAGAAGAAGAAGAAGAAGATGAAGTAGAAATGGCACAAGAAATAGAAGAAGAAGAAGACGAAGAAGAAGAAGAAAAAGAAAAAAGAGAAGGAAGAGGATAAGAAGAAGAAGAAGGAAAAGAAGAAGAAGAAGAAGAAGAAGAAGAGGAAGAAGAAGAAGAAGAAGAAGAAGAGGGGAAGTAAAAGAAGAAGATGAAAAAGAACAAGAAGTAGAAGAAGAAGAAAAAGAAGAGGGAGAAGAAGAAGAAGAAGAAGAAGAAGACGAAGACGAAAAGGAAGTAGAAGAAGAACAAGAAGAGGAAGAAGAGGAGGAGAAGAAGGAGTAGTAAAAGAAGAAGAAGAAGCAGAAGAAAAAGAAAAAAAAGAAGAAGAAGTAGAAGAAAAAGAAAAAGAAGAAGAAGAAGGGGAGCAAGAAATAGTAGTAGTAGTAGAAGAAGAAGAAGAAGAAGAAAAGGAAGTAGAAGAAGAAGTAGATGAGAAAGAAGAAGAAGAGGAAGAAGAATACGAGGGAGGAGGAGAAAGAGAAGAAGAAAAAGAAGAAGTAGAAGAAGAAGAAGAAGAAGAAGAAGAAGAAGGAGGAGAAGAAAAAGAAGATGGAGAAGGAGAAGAAGGAGAAGAAGGAGGAGAAGAAGAGAAAGAAGAAAAAAAGAAAAATTGGAAGAAGAGGTAGTAGAATAAGAAGAGGATGAAGAAGAAGTAGTTCAAGAAGAAGAATAATACTAAGAAGAAGAAGAAGAAAAAGAATAAGAAGAAGAAGATGAAGAAGTAGACGAATAAGAAGGGAAGAAGAAGAAGAAGAAGAAGAAGAAGAAGAACAAGGAGAAGGAGAAGAGAAAGATGTGGGAGAAAATGGAAAAGAAGAAGAAGAAGAAGAAAAAGAAGAAGATGAAGATGAAAAAGAAGAAGAAGAAGAAGAAAAAGGAGGAGAACAAGAAGAAGAAGAGTAAAAAAAAAAGAAAAAGAAAAAGAAGAAGAAAAAGAAGAAGAAGAAGAAGAAGAAGAAAAAGAAGAGGGAGAAGAAGAAGAAGAAGAAGAAGAAGACGAAGACGAAAAGGAAGTAGAAGAAGAACAAGAAGAGGAAGAAGAGGAGGAGAAGAAAGAGTAGTAAAAGAAGAAGAAGAAGCAGAAGAAAAAGAAAAAAAAGAAGAAGAAGTAGAAGAAAAAGAAAAAGAAGAAGAAGAAGGGGAGCAAAAAATAGTAGTAGTAGTAGTAGAAGAAGAAGAAGAAGAAGAAAAGGAAGTAGAAGAAGAAGTAGATGAGAAAGAAGAAGAAGAGGAAGAAGAATACGAGGGAGGAGGAGAAAGAGAAGAAGAAAAAGAAGAAGTAGAAGAAGAAGAAGGAGGAGAAGAAAAAGAAGATGGAGAAGGAGAAGAAGGAGAAGAAAGAGGAGAAGAAGAGAAAGAAGAAAAAAAGAAAAAGTGGAAGAAGAGGTAGTAGAATAAGAAGAGGATGAAGAAGAAGTAGTTCAAGAAAAAGAATAATACTAAGAAGAAGAAGAAGAAAAAGAATAAGAAGAAGAAGATGAAGAAGTAGACGAATAAGAAGGAAAGAAGAAGAAGAAGAAGAAGAAGAAGAAGAAGAACAAGGAGAAGGAGAAGAGAAAGATGTGGGAGAAAATGGAAAAGAAGAAGAAGAAAAAGAAGAAGATGAAGATGAAAAAGAAGAAGAAGAAGAAGAAAAAGGAGGAGAACAAGAAGAAGAAGAGTAAAAAAAAAGAAAAAGAAAAAGAAGAAGCAAAAGAAGAAGAAGAAGAAGAAGAAGAAAAAAACAAACAAGAAGAAGAGGAATGAAAAGAATATTAAGAAGAAGGAGAAGAAGAAGAAAAACAAGAAGAAGAGGAAGAAGAAGAAAAACAAAAAGAAGAGGAAGAAGAAGAAGGAGAAGGAGTAGTAGTAGAACTAGAAGGAAAGGAGGGAGAAGTAATAGTAGTATTAGAAGAAGAAGAAGAAGATGAAGAGGAAGAAGAAGGAGAAGAAGGAGAAAATGAAGAAGAAGAAAAAAAGAAGAAAAAGAACAAGAAGAAAATGAAGGAGTAAGAGAAGAGGAAGAAGAAAAAGTAGTAGTAGTAGAAGAAGAAGAAGAAGAAGGAGAAGGATTTGGAGAAAAAGAAGACGAAGAAGTAGAGGAGAAAGATGACTAAGAAGAAGAAGTACAAAAGGAAAACAAAGAAGACGAAGAAGAAGGATGAGTAGAAGAAGAAGGGGAAGAAGAAGAAGAAGAGGAAGAAGAAGAAGAAGAAGAAGTAGAAGAAGAAGAAGAAAAAGGAGAAGAAGAACGAGAAGGAGAAGATGAAGAATAGGAAGAAGAAGAAGGAGAAGATATAGAAAAAGGAGGAGATGAAGAAGAAGAAGAAGATGATGATGACGAAGAAGAAGAAGAGGAAGAAGAAGAAGATGATTAAGAAGAAGAAGAAGAAGCAAAAAGGGAATGAGAAGAAGAAGAATGAGAAGATGAAGTAGAAGAGGAAGAAGAAGAAGGAAAAGAAAAAGGAGAAGTAGAAGAAGAAGAAGAAAAGTAAGAAGGGGAAGAAGAAGAACAACAACGATAATAAAACAGAGACGAAGAAGAAGAAAAAGAAGAAGAAGAAGAAGAAGAAGAAGAAGAAGAAGAAGAAGAAGAAGAAAAAGAAGGAGAAGAAGTACAGGAAAAAGAAGAAGAAGGACAAGAACATGAAGAGGAAGAAGAAGCAGAAGAAGAAGAAGAAGAAGAAGAAGAAGAAGAAAAGAGGAAGAGGAAGAAGAAGAAGAAAAAGAAGAAGAAGAAGACAAAGGAGAAGTAGAAGAAAAAGAAGAAGAAGAAGACAAAGGAGGAGAAGAAGTAGAAAAAGAGGTGAAAAAGAAAGAAGAACAAGAAGAAGAAAAGTAGAAGAAGATGCCAAAAAAGAGGAAGAAGAAGGAGAAAAAGAAGAAGAAGAAGTAGTAGTAGAAGAAGGAGAAGTAGGAGAAGAAGAAGTAGAAAAAGAAGAAGAAGAAGAAGAAGGAGAAGGAGAAGAAGAAGATGGAAAAAGAAGAGAAGATGATGAAGAAGAAGGATAAGAAGCAGCGTAAGGGAAGAAGAGGAAGAAGAAGAAGAAGAAGAAGACGGAGATTGAGAGATAAAAGGAGGAGACGAAGAAGATGAAGAAGAAGCAGAAGAAGAAGAAGAAGAAGTAGAAGAAGAAGAGGAAGAAAGATGAAGAGGAGGAGGAGGAGGAGAAGAAGAAGAAGAAGAAGATGAAGAAGAGGAAGATGAAGAAGAAGAAGGAGAACGAAAAGGAGAAGGTGAAGGAGAAGGAGAAGCAGAAGTAGAAGAAGAAGAACAAGAAGAAGAAGAAGTAGAAAAAAAAGGTGAAGATGATGCAGAAGGAGAAAAAGCAGCATCAGAAGAAGAAGAGGAAGAATAAGAAGAATAAGAAGAAAAAGAATGACAGAGAGAAGGAGGAGACAAAGAAGAAGAAGAAGAAGAAGAAGAAGAAGCAGGAGAAGATTAAAATGAAGAAGGAGAAGAAGAAGAAGAAAAAGAAGAAGAAGTATAAGGACAAGAAAAAGGAGAAGAAGAGGAGGAAGGAGAAAACGAAGAAGAAGTGATAGAAGAGGAAGAAGAAGAAGAAGAAGTAGAAGAAGAAGAAAGGGAAGAGGAAGAAGAAGAAGAAAAAGAAGAAGAGGAATAAAAGATGAAGAAGAAGAAGAGGAAGAAGAAAGTGAAGAGGAAGAAGATGGAGGAGGAGAAGAGGAAGAAGAATAAGAAATCAAGAAGGAGAAGAAGCGGAGGAAGAAGAAGAAGACGAAGGAAATGAAGAAGAAGAAGAAGAAGAAGAAGAAGAAGACGAAGTAGAAGAGGAAGAAGACGAAGAAGAAGGAGAACAATAAGAATAGGAAGAAGAGCAAAAATAATAATAATAATAATAATAATAATAATAAGAAGGGGAAGAAGTAGAGGAAGAAGGAAAAGAAGAAGAAGAAGAAGACGAGGCAGAAGAAGAAGAAGAAGAAGAAGAAGAAGAGGAAGAAGAATAAGAACATGAAAAGGAAGAAGAAGAATGAAAAGAAGAAGAACAACTAGGAGAGGAACTAAAAGTTGAAAAAGAAAAAGAAATAGAAGTAGAAATGGAAGAAGAAGAGGAAGAAGAAGAAGATGATTAAGAAGAAGAAGAAGAAGAAGAAGAAGGAGAAGAAGAAGGAGGAGAAGAAGAAGAAGTAGTAAAAGAAAATGTTGTAGAAGAAGAGGAAGCAAAAGAAGGAGGAGAAGAGGAAGAACTAGAAGAAAGAGATGACGAAGGAGAAGAAGAAGAAGAAGAAGAGGAAGAAGATGAAGCTGAACATGATGGATAAAAAGAAGAAGAGAAAAAAATTGTGAAGAAGTAGAAGAAAAAGAAGAAGAAGGAGGAGAAGAAGAAGAACAAGAAGAAGGAGAAAAAGGAAAAGAAGAAGAAGAAGAAGAAGAAGAATTAGAAAAGGAAGAAGAAGAAGAAGAAGAAGAAGAAGAAGAAGGTGAACATGAAGAGCTATAAGAAGATGGAAAATAAGAACAATAAGAAGAAGAAGAAGAAGCAAGAGAAGACTAAAAAGAAGAAAGAGAAGGTGGAGGAGGAGGAGGAGAAGAAGAAGAAGAAGAAGAAGAAGACGTAGAAGAAGAGGAAGAAGAAGAAAGATGAGCAAGAGGATTAGGAGGAGGAGGAGAAGAAGAAGAAGAAGTAGAAGTAGAAGAAAAGAGAAGAAAAAGAAGGAGAAGATTAAAAAGAAGAGGAAGAAGAAGGAAAAAGAGAAGAAGAAAAGGAAGAAGAAAATGAAGAGGAAGAAGAAGGGGAAGGAGAAGGAGAAGGAGAAGAGGAAGAAGAAGAAAAATTGAAGAAGGAGAAGAAGAAGAAGAAGAAGAAGAAGAAGAAGAAGAAGAAAAAGAAGAAGAAGTAGAAGAAGGAGATGAAGATGAAGGAAAAGAAGAAGAAGAAGAAGAAGAAGAAGAAGAAGAAGAAGAAGAACAAGAAGTAGAAGAGGAAGAAGAAGAAGAAAAAGAAGAAAAAGAATAAGAAGAAGACATAAAATGAGAAGAAGAAGAAGAAGATGGAGAAGTAGAAAAAGTAGAAGAAGAAGAAAAAGATGGAGAAGAGGAAGAAGTGGAAGAAGAAGATGAGGAAGAAGGAGAAAAAGAAGACAAATTAGTGGAAGGAGAACAAGGTATTGAAGAAGAACGAGAGGAAGAAGAAGAAGAAGAAGAAGAAGAAGAAAAAGAAGGAGAAGGAGAAGAAGAAGAAGAAGAAGAAGAGTGAGAAGAAGGAGAAGAAGAAGAGGAAGAAGAAGATGGAAAAGAAGAAAAAGAAGGAAAAAAGAAGAGTAATAAGAAGAAGAAGTAGAAGAAGAAGGACAAGAAGAAGAACTACAAGAAAGGAAAAAATAAGAACTATAAGAAGAAGAAGAAGAAGGAAAGTGGAGGAAGAAGAAGAAGAGGAAGGAGATGGAAAAGTAGAAGAAGGAGAAGGAGAAAAAGAAGAAGAAGAAGAACAAGAAAAGAAGAAGAAGAAGAAGAAGAAGAAGAATAATAATTAGAAAAGGAGGAAGAAGAAGAAGAAGAAGATTGAGAATAAGAAGAGGAGGAAGAAGAAGAGGAAGAAGAAGAAGAAGAAGAAGAAGAAGAAGAAGAAAATGCAGGAGAAGATTACAAAGAAGAAGGAGAAGGTTTAGTAGAAGAAAAACAAGAATAAGAAGAAGAAGAAGAGGAAGAAGAAGAAGAAAGATGAGAAAGAGGATGAGGAGGAGAAGAAGAAGAAGAAAAAGAAGAAGAAGAAGGTGAAGATTAAAAAGAAGAAGAAGAAGAAGAAAAAGGAGAAGAAAGGGGAGAAGAAAAAGAAGAACAAGAGAAAGAAAAGGAAGAAGTAGAAGACGAAGAAGAAGGGGAAGGGAAGAAGAAGAAGAAGAGGAAGAAGAAGCAAGGGAAGAACAAGATGAAAAAAGAGAAGAAGAAGAAAAATTGAAGAAGGAGAAGAAGAAGAAGAAAAAGAAGGAGAAGTAGAACAAGATGAAAACGATGGAAAAGAAGAAGAAGAAGAAGTAGAAGAGGAAGAAGAACAAGAAGAAAAACAAGAAGAAGAATAAGAAGAAAAAAAATAAGAAGAAGCAGAACAAGAAGAAGATGATGATGAAGAAGAAGAGGAAGAAGAAAACAAAGAAGAAGAAGAAGAAGAAGAGCAAGAGGACAAAGAAAAAGAATTAGAAGGAGTAGTAGAAGAAGAAGGAGAAGAAGAAGAAGAGGAGAAGAAGAAGAAAAAGAAGAAGGAGAAGAAGGAAAAGAAGAAGAAGTAGAATTAGAAAGGAGGAAGAAGAAGAAGAAGAAGAATAAGAACTACAAGAAGAGGAACTTTAAGTACAATAAGAAGAAGAAGAAGAAGAAGAAGAATAAGAATAAGAAGAAGAAGAAGAAGAAGCAGGAGAAGATTAGAAAGAAGATGGAGAAGGAGGAGGAGGAGCAGAGGAAGAAGAAGAAGAAGAAGAAGAAGAAGAAGAGGAGGAGGAGGAGAAGAAGAAGAAGATGATGATGATGATGATGCAGAAAAAGAAGAAGAAGAAGGAGATGATTAAAAAGAAGAAGAATAAGAAGAAAAAGGAGAAGAAGAAAAGGAAGAAGAAAAAGAAGAAGAAAAAGAAGAAGTGAAAGAAAATCAAGAAGAAGAAGAAGAAGAAGAAGAAGAAGGGGAAAGGGAAGAAGAAGAAGAAGAAGAAGAAGAGGAAGAAGAAGAACCAAGGGAAGAAGAAGATGAAAAAGGAGAAGAAGAAGAGGAAGAAGAAGAAAATTTGAAGGAGAAGAAGAAGAAGAAGAAAAATAAGAAGTAGAAGAAGATGAAGATGATGAAAAAGAAGAAGATGTAGAAGAAGAAGAAGATAAAGAAGAAGAAGAAGAAAAAGTCCAAGGACAACAAGAACATGAAAAAGAAGAAGCAGAAGAAGAGAAACGAGAAGGAGGAGAAGAAGATCAAGAACATGAAGACGAAGAAGAAGAATAAGGCGACGAAGTAGATGAAGAGGAACTATAAGTAGAAGAAGAAAAAGAAGTAGCAGAGGAAGGAGAAGAGGAAGAAAAAGAAGATTAAGAAGAAGAAGAACAACAACAAGGGAAAGAACAAGAAGGAGAAGAAGTCGAAGGAGTAGAAGAAGATGAAAAAAGAGGAGAAAAGGAAGAAGTGGAAAGAGAAAAAGATGTTGAAGAAGAATGAGAGGAAGAAGAAGAAGAACAAGAACAAGAAGAAGATGATGAAGTAGTAGGAGGAGAAGAAGAAGAAGAAAAAGAAGGAGAGGGAGAAGAACAAGAAGTAGAAGAAGGAGAAGAAGAAGTAGGAGAAGAACAAGAACTTGGAAAAGAAGAAAAAGAAGAAAAAAAGAAGTAGAAGAATAAGAAGAAGAACTACAAGAATGGAAAAAATAAGAACTATAAGAACAAGAAGAAGAAGAAGGAGAAGTTGAGGAACCAAAAGAAGAAGAAGAAGAAGAAGAGAAAGAAGTAGAAGAAGAAGAAAAAGAAGAAGAAGTAGGAGAAGAAGAAGAAGAAGAAGCAAAAGAAGAAGAAGAAGAAGATGTTGATGAAGAAGAAGAAAAATAAGAAAAAGAAGATGAAGTAAAAGAAGAAGAAAAAGAAGAAGAAGAAGAAGAAGAAATGGAGCTAGAACTTGAAGAAGAAGAAGAAAAAGAAGAAAAAGAAGTAAAAGAAGAAGTAGAAGAGGAAGAAGAAGACGATAAAGAAGAAGAAGAAGGGGAAGTAGAAAAAGAAGTAGAACAAGAGGAAAAAGGAGAAGAAGAAGAGGAAGCAGATGAAGAAGAATAGGAAGAAGAAGAAGAAGAATAAAGTGAACAAGAAAGAGTGGAAGAAGAACAGAAAGAAGAAGAGAAAGAAGAAGAAAATGGAGTGGAGGAAGAAGGACAAGAGGAAGATTAAGAAGAAGAATTAGAAGAGGAAGAAGAAGAAGTAGAAGAAGGAGAAGGGGGAGAAGAAGAAGAAGAAAAAAAGAAGAAGAAGAAGAAGTAGAAGAAAGAGAAGAAGAAGAAGAAGAACAAGAAGATGAAGAAGAAAAAGTAGGGGAAGAAGAGTTAGTAGTATAAGAAGAAGAAGATGAAGAAGTGGAACAAGTAGAAGAAGAGTAAGAAGATGAATAAGAATAAGAAGAAGAAAAAGAAGAAGAAGAAGAAGAAGGAGAAGGAGAAGATGGAGAAGAAGAAGAAGGAGAAGACGGAAAAGAAGAAGTAGAAGAAGAAGAAGAGGAAGAAGTAGAAGAAGAGGAGGAGGAAGAAGAAGAAGAAAAAGAAGAAGAAGAAATACACAAAGAAGAAGAATAAGAAAAAGAATAAGAAGAAGAGGTAGAAGAAGAAGAAGTAATAGAAGGAGAGGAATAAGAAGAAGAAGAGGAAGAAGAAGAACAAGAAGAAGAAGGAGAAGAAGAAGAAGAACAAGAAGAGGAAGAAGATGAGCAAGAAAAAGAAAAAGAAGAAGTAGAAGAATTAGAAGATGAATTAGTAATAGTAGAAGAAGAACAACAAGAAGAAGAAGAAGAAAAGAAAGGGAAAGAAAAAAAATAAGAAGAAGAAGAAGAAGATGAGGAAGAAGAATAAGAGGAAGAAGAAGAGGAGGAGGAGGAGGTGGAAGAGGAAGAAGAAGAAGAAGAAGAAATAGTAGTAGTAGTAGTAGACAGAGAAGAAGAAGAACAAAAACAAGAAGAGGGAGAAGAAGAAAAAGAAGAAAAAAACAGGAAGAGGAAGAAAGAGAAGAAGAGGAAGAGGAAGAAGAAGAAGATGGTGACGAAGAAGTAGTAGAAGAAGAAGAAGTTGGAGGAGAAGTCAAACAAGAATAAGTTGAAGAATAAGTAGAAGAAGAAGAAGTAGAAGAAGAAGAGGAAGAGGAAGAAGAAATAGATGGAGTAGAAGAACAAGAGGAGGAGGAAGAAGAAGAAGAAAAAGAAGGAGAAGATAATAAAGAAGAAGTAGAAAAAGTAGCCAAAGAAGATGAAGAAGAATAAGAAGTCGTAGCAGTAGGGGTAGAAGAAAAAAAAGAAGAGGAAGAAGAAAAAGGAGAATGAAAGAGAGATGGAAGAGAGGAAGGAGAAGAAAAAGAAGTAGAAGAAGAAGAAGAGGAAGGAGACAAAAAAGAAGATTAAGGAGTCGATGGAGGAGGAGAAGAAGAACAACAACAAGAAGAAAAACAAGAAGAAGAAGATGGAGTAGAAAATTAAAAAGAAGAAGAAGGAGATGGAGGAGGAGGAGAACAAGAAGAAGAAGTGGAAGAAGATGAAGAAGAAGGAGGAAAAGAAGAAAGAGAAGAAGAAGAAGTAGAAGAAAGAGGAGGAGGAGGTGAGGAAGGAGAAGAAGAAAAAGTGGAAGAAGAAAAAAGTGAAGAAGAAGTGGTAGAAGGACATTAAGAAGAAAAGGTTGAAGAGGATGTACAAGAAGAAGAAGGCGAAGAAGAAGGGAAAGAGGAAGGAGGAGAAGAAGAAGAACAAGAGGAAGAAGAAGAAGGAGAAGGAGAAGAGGAAGAAGAGGAAGAAGAAGAAGAAGCAAAAGATGAAGAAGAACTTGAACTAGGAGATGAAGAAGAAGAAGAAAGAGTAGAAGAAGAAGAAGAAGAAGAAGAAGACAAAGAAGAAAAAAAAAAGAAGAGGAAGTGGCAGTAGAAGAGGAAGAAGAAGAAGGAGGAGAAGAAGAATAAGAAGAGGAAGGAGCAGAAGAAGAAAAAGAATAAGAGGAAAAGTAAGAAGAAGAAGAAGAAGATGATGATGAAGAAGGAGTAGAAGAAGAAGAAGAAGAAGAAGAAGAAAAAGAAGAAGAAGAAGAAGAAGGAGAAGAAGAAGATGAAGAAGAAGAAGAAGAAGAAGATGTAGAAGAAGAAGAAGTAGAAGAAGAAGGACTAAAAGAAGAAGAAGAAGAAGATGAAGTAGAAATGGCACAAGAAATAGAAGAAGAAGTAGACGAAGAAGAAGAAGA
This sequence comes from Vanilla planifolia, assembly GCA_023846275.1. NCBI lineage: Eukaryota > Viridiplantae > Streptophyta > Magnoliopsida > Asparagales > Orchidaceae > Vanilla > Vanilla planifolia. The sequence goes on from JAIUJO010001286.1 coordinate 135,392, forward strand.
AAAAGAAAAAAGAGAAGGAAGAGGATAAGAAGAAGAAGAAGGAAAAGAAGAAGAAGAAGAAGAAGAAGAAGAGGAAGAAGAAGAAGAAGAACAAGAGGGGAAGTAAAAGAAGAAGATGAAAAAGAACAAGAAGTAGAAGAAGAAGAAAAAGAAGTGGGAGAAGAAGAAGAAGAAGAAGAAGAAGACGAAGACAAAAAGGAAGTAGAAGAAGAACAAGAAGAGGAAGAAGAGGAGGAGAAGAAGGAGTAGCAAAAGAAGAAGAAGAAGCAGAAGAAAAAGAAAAAAAAGAAGAAGAAGTAGAAGAAAAAGAAAAAGAAGAAGAAGAAGGGGAGCAAGAAATAGTAGTAGAAGAAGAAGAAGAAGAAGAAGAAAAGGAAGTAGAAGAAGAAGTAGATGAGAAAGAAGAAGAAGAGGAAGAAGAATACGAGGGAGGAGGAGAAAGAGAAGAAGAAAAAGAAGAAGTAGAAGAAGAAGAAGAAAAAGAAGAAGAAGAAGAAGGAGGAGAAGAAAAAGAAGATGGAGAAGGAGAAGAAGGAGAAGAAGGAGGAGAAGAAGAGAAAGAAGAAAAAAAGAAAAAGTGGAAGAAGAGGTAGTAGAATAAGAAGAGGATGAAGAAGAAGTAGTTCAAGAAGTTGAATAATACTAAGAAGAAGAAGAAGAAAAAGAATAAGAAGAAGAAGATGAAGAAGTAGACGAATAAGAAGGGAAGAAGAAGAAGAAGAAGAAGAACAAGGAGAAGGAGAAGAGAAAGATGTGGGAGAAAATGGAAAAGAAGAAGAAGAAGAAGAAGAAGAAAAAGAAGAAGATGAAGATGAAAAAGAAGAAGAAGAAGAAGAAAAAGGAGGAGAACAAGAAGAAGAAGAGTAAAAAAAAAAGAAAAAGAAAAAGAAGAAGCAAAAGAAGAAGAAGAAGAAGAAGAAGAAAAAAACAAACAAGAAGAAGAGGAATGAAAAGAATATTAAGAAGAAGGAGAAGAAGAAGAAAAACAAGAAGAAGAGGAAGAAGAAGAAAAACAAAAAGAAGAGGAAGAAGAAGAAGGAGAAGGAGTAGTAGTAGAACTAGAAGGAAAAGAGGGAGAAGTAATAGTAGTATTAGAAGAAGAAGAAGAAGATGAAGAGGAAGAAGAAGGAGAAGAAGGAGAAAATGAAGAAGAAGAAAAAAAGAAGAAAAAGAACAAGAAGAAAATGAAGGAGTAAGAGAAGAGGAAGAAGAAAAAGTAGTAGTAGTAGAAGAAGAAGAAGAAGAAGGAGAAGGATTTGGAGAAAAAGAAGACGAAGAAGTAGAGGAGAAAGATGACTAAGAAGAAGTACAAAAGGAAAACAAAGAAGACGAAGAAGAAGGATGAGTAGAAGAAGAAGGGGAAGAAGAAGAAGAAGAGGAAGAAGAAGAAGAAGAAGAAGTAGAAGAAGAAGAAGAAAAAGGAGAAGAAGAACGAGAAGGAGAAGATGAAGAATAGGAAGAAGAAGAAGGAGAAGATATAGAAAACGGAGGAGATGAAGAAGAAGAAGAAGATGATGATGACGAAGAAGAAAAACAAGAAGAAGAAGAGGAAGAAGAAGAAGATGATTAAGAAGAAGAAGAAGAAGCAAAAAGGGAATGAGAAGAAGAAGAATGAGAAGATGAAGTAGAAGAGGAAGAAGAAGAAGGAGAAGAAAAAGGAGAAGTAGAAGAAGAAGAAGAAAAGTAAGAAGGGGAAGAAGAAGAACAACAACGATAATAAAACAGAGACGAAGAAGAAGAAAAAGAAGAAGAAGAAGAAGAAGAAGAAGAAAAAGAAGCAGTAGAAGAAGAAGAAGAAAAAGAAGAAGAAGGAGAAGGAGGAGAAGAAAAAGAAGATGGAGAAGGAGAAGAAGGAGAAGAAAGAGGAGAAGAAGAGAAAGAAGAAAAAAAGAAAAAGTGGAAGAAGAGGTAGTAGAATAAGAAGAGGATGATGAAGAAGTAGTTCAAGAAGAAGAATAATACCAAGAAGAAGAATAATACTAAGAAGAAGAAGAAGAAAAAGAATAAGAAGAAGAAGATGAAGAAGTAGACGAATAAGAAGGAAAGAAGAAGAAGAAGAAGAAGAAGAAGAAGAAGAACAAGGAGAAGGAGAAGAGAAAGATGTGGGAGAAAATGGAAAAGAAGAAGAAGAAGAAGAAGAAAAAGAAGAAGATGAAGATGAAAAAGAAGAAGAAGAAGAAGAAAAAGGAGGAGAACAAGAAGAAGAAGAGTAAAAAAAAAAGTAAAAGAAAAAGAAGAAGCAAAAGAAGAAGAAGAAGAAGAAGAAAAAAAAAACAAACAAGAAGAAGAGGAATGAAAAGAATATTAAGAAGAAGGAGAAGAAGAAGAAAAACAAGAAGAAGAGGAAGAAGAAGAAAAACAAAAAGAAGAGGAAGAAGAAGAAGGAGAAGGAGTAGTAGTAGAACTAGAAGGAAAAGAGGGAGAAGTAATAGTAGTATTAGAAGAAGAAGAAGAAGATGAAGAGGAAGAAGAAGGAGAAGAAGGAGAAAATGAAGAAGAAGAAAAAAAGAAGAAAAAGAACAAGAAGAAAATGGAGTAAGAGAAGAGGAAGAAGAAAAAGTAGTAGTAGTAGAAGAAGAAGAAGAAGAAGGAGAAGGATTTGGAGAAAAAGAAGACGAAGAAGTAGAGGAGAAAGATGACTAAGAAGAAGAAGTACAAAAGGAAAACAAAGAAGACGAAGAAGAAGGATGAGTAGAAGAAGAAGGGGAAGAAGAAGAAGAAGAGGAAGAAGAAGAAGAAGAAGAAGTAGAAGAAGAAGAAGAAAAAGGAGAAGAAGAACGAGAAGGAGAAGATGAAGAATAGGAAGAAGAAGAAGGAGAAGATATAGAAAAAGGAGGAGATGAAGAAGAAGAAGAAGATGATGATGACGAAGAAGAAAAACAAGAAGAAGAAGAGGAAGAAGAAGCAAAAAGGGAATGAGAAGAAGAAGAATGAGAAGATGAAGTAGAAGAGGAAGAAGAAGAAGGAGAAGAAAAAGGAGAAGTAGAAGAAGAAGAAGAAAAGTAAGAAGGGGAAGAAGAAGAACAACAACGATAATAAAACAGAGACGAAGAAGAAGAAAAAGAAGAAGAAAAGAAGAAGAAGAAGAAGAAGAAGAAAAAGAAGGAGAAGAAGTACAGGAAAAAGAAGAAGAAGGACAAGAACATGAAGAGGAAGAAGAAGCCGAAGAAGAAGAGGAAGAAGAAGAAGAAAAGAGGAAGAGGAAGAAGAAGAAGAAAAAGAAGAAGAAGAAGACAAAGGAGAAGTAGAGGAAGAAGTAGAAGAAAAAGAAGAAGAAGAAGACAAAGGAGGAGAAGAAGTAGAAAAAGAGGTGAAAAAGAAAGAAGAACAAGAAGAAGAAAAGTAGAAGAAGATGCCAAAAAAGAGGAAGAAGAAGGAGAAAAAGAAGAAGAAGAAGTAGTAGTAGAAGAAGGAGAAGTAGGAGAAGAAGAAGTAGAAAATGAAGAAGAAGAAGAAGAAGGAGAAGGAGAAGAAGAATATGGAAAAAGAAGAGAAGATGATGAAGAAGAAGGATAAGAAGCAGCGTAAGGGAAGAAGAGGAAGAAGAAGAAGAAGAAGAAGACGGAGATTGAGAGATAAAAGGAGGAGACGAAGAAGATGAAGAAGAAGCAGAAGAAGAAGAAGAAGTAGAAGAAGAAGAGGAAGAAAGATGAAGAGGAAGAGGAGGAGGAGGAGAAGAAGAAGAAGAAGATGAAGAAGAAGAGGAAGATGAAGAAGAAGAAGGAGAACGAAAAGGAGAAGGTGAAGGAGAAAGAGAAGCAGAAGTAGAAGAAGAAGAACAACAAGAAGAAGAAGTAGAAAAAAAAGGTGAAGATGATGCAGAAGGAGAAAAAGCAGCATCAGAAGAAGAAGAGGAAGAATAAGAAGAAAAAGAATGACAGAGAGAAGGAGGAGACAAAGAAGAAGAAGAAGAAGAAGAAGAAGAAGAAGCAGGAGAAGATTAAAATGAAGAAGGAGAAGAAGAAGAAGAAAAAGTAGAAGAAGTATAAGGACAAGAAAAAGGATAAGAAGAGGAGGAAGAAGAAAAAGAAGAAGTGATAGAAGAGGAAGAAGAAGAAGAAGAAGAAGAAGGGGAAGAGGAAGAAGAAGAAGAAAAAGAAGAAGAGGAAGAGAAGATGAAGAAGAAGAAGAGGAAGAAGAAAGTGAAGAGGAAGAAGATGGAGGAGGAGAAGAGGAACAAGAATAAGAAATCAAGAAGGAGAAGAAGCGGAGGACGAAGAAGAAGACGAAGGAAATGAAGAAGAAGAAGAAGAAGAAGAAGACGAAGTAGAAGATGAAAAAGACGAAGAAGAAGGAGAACAATAACAATAGGAAAAATAGCAAAAATAATAATAATAATAATAATAAAAAGATGGGGAAGAAGTAGAAGCAGAAGGAAAAGAAGAAGAAGAAGAAGACGAGGCAGAAGAAGAAGAAGAAGAAGAAGAAGAAGAAGAAGTGGAAGAAGAATAAGAACATGAAAAGGAAGAAGAAGAATGAAAAGAAGAAGAACAACTAGGAGAGGAACTAAAAGTTGGAAAAGAAAAAGAAATAGAAGTAGAAATGGAAGAAGAAGAGGAAGAAGAAGAAGAAGAAGAAGAAGGAGAAGACGAAGGAGGAGAAGAAGAAGAAGTAGAAGAAGAAAATGTTGTAGAAGAAGAGGAAGAAAAAGAAGGAGGAGAAGAGGAAGAACAGGAAGAAAGAGATGACGAAGGAGAAGAAGAAGAAGAAGAAGAGGAGGAAGATGAAGCTGAACATGATGGATAAGAAGAAGAGAAAAAAATTGTGAAGAAGTAGAAGAAGGAGAAGAAGAAGGAGGAGAAGAAGAAGAACAAGAAGAATGAGAAAAAGGAAAAGAAGAAGAAGAAGAAGAAGAAGAAGAAGATGTAGAAGATGAAGAAGTAGAAGAAGAAGGACTAAAAGAAGAAGAAGAAGAAGATGAAGGAGGAATGGCACAAGAAATAGTAGAAGAAGAAAAAGAAAAAGGAGAAGGAAGAGGATAAGAAGAAGAAAAAGGAAAAGAAGAAGAAGAAGAAGAAGAAGAAGAGGAAGAAGAAGAAGAAGAAGAAGAAGGGGGGAAGTAAAAGAAGAAGATGAAAAAGAACAAGTAGAAGAAGAAGAAAAAGAAGAGGGAGAAGAAGATGAAGAAGAAGAAGAAGGCGAAGACGAAAAGGAAGTAGAAGAAGAACAAGAAGAGGAAGAAGAGGAGGAGAAGAAGGAGTAGTAAAAGAAGAAGAAGAAGCAGAAGAAAAAGAAAAAAAAGAAGAAGTAGAAGAAAAAGAAAAAGAAGAAGAAGAAGGGGAGCAAGTAATAGTAGTAGTAGTAGAAGAAGAAGAAGAAGAAGAAGAAGAAAAGGAAGTAGAAGAAGAAGTAGATGAGAAAGAAGAAGAAGAGGAAGAAGAATACGAGGGAGGAGGAGAAAGAGAAGAAGAAAAAGAAGAAGTAGAAGAAGAAGAAGAAAAAGAAGAAGAAGAAGGAGGAGAAGAAAAAGAAGATGGAGAAGGAGAAGGAGAAGAAGGAGGAGAAGAAGAGAAAGAAGAAAAAAAGAAAAAGTGGAAGAAGAGGTAGTAGAATAAGAAGAGGATGAAGAAGAAGTAGATCAAGAAGAAGAATAATGCTAAGAAGAAGAATAATACTAAGAAGAAGAAGAAGAAAAAGAATAAGAAGAAGAAGATGAAGAAGTAGACGAATAAGAAGGGAAGAAGAAGAAGAAGAAGAAGAAGAAGAACAAGGAGAAGGAGAAGAGAAAGATGTGGGAGAAAATGGAAAAGAAGAAGTAGAAGAAGAAGAAAAAGAAGAAGATGAAGATGAAAAAGAAGAAGAAGAAGAAGAAAAAGGAGGAGAACAAGAAGAAGAAGAGTAAAACAAAAAAGAAAAAGAAAAAGAAGAAGCAAAAGAAGAAGAAGAAGAAGAAGAAGACGAAGAAGAAGAAAACAAACAAGAAGAAGAGGAATGAAAAGAATATTAAGAAGAAGGAGAAGAAGAAGAAAAAAAAGAAGAGGAAGAAGAAGAAAAACAAAAAGAAGAGGAAGAAGAAGAAGGAGAAGGAGTAGTAGTAGAACTAGAAGGAAAAGAGGGAGAAGTAATAGTAGTATTAGAAGAAGAAGAAGAAGATGAAGAGGAAGAAGAAGGAGAAGAAGGAGAAAATGAAGAAGAAGAAAAAAAGAAGAAAAAGAACAAGAAGAAAATGAAGTAGAAAGAGAAGAGGAAGAAGAAAAAGTAGTAGTAGAAGAAGAAGAAGAAGAAGAAAGAGAAGGAATTGGAGAAAAAGAAGACGAAGAAGTAGAGGAGAAAGATGACTAAGAAGAAGAAGTACAAAAGGAAAACAAAGAAGACGAAGAAGAAGGATGAGTAGAAGAAGAAGGGGAAGAAGAAGAAGAAGAGGAAGAAGAAGAAGAAGAAGAAGTAGAAGAAGAAGAAGAAAAAGGAGAAGAACAACGAGAAGGAGAAGATGAAGAATAGGAAGAAGAAGAAGGAGAAGATATAGAAAAAGGAGGAGATGAAGAAGAAGAAGAAGATGATGATGACGAAGAAGAAAAACAAGAAGAAGAAGAGGAAGAAGAAGAAGATGATTAAGAAGAAGAAGAAGCAAAAAGGGAATGAGAAGAAGAAGAATGAGAAGATGAAGTAGAAGAGGAAGAAGAAGAAGGAGAAGAAAAAGGAGAAGTAGAAGAAGAAGAAGAAAAGTAAGAAGGGGAAGAATAAGAACAACAATGACAATAAAACAAAGACTAAGAAGAAGAAAAAGAAGAAGAAGAAGAAGAAGAAGAAGAAGAAGAAAAAGAAGAAGAAGAAGAAAAAGAAGGAGAAGAAGTATAGGAAAAAGAAGAAGGACAAGAACATGAAGAGGAAGAAGAAGCAGAAGAAGAAGAAGAGGAAGAATAAGAAGAAAAGAGGAAGAGGAAGAAGAAGAAGAAAAAGAAGAAGAAGAAGACAAAGGAGAAGTAGAGGAAGAAGTAGAAGAAAAAGAAGAAGAAGAAGACAAAGGAGGAGAAGAAGTAGAAAAATAGGTGAAAAAGAAAGAAGAACAAGAAGAAGAAAAGTAGAAGAAGATGCCAAAAAAGAGGAAGAAGAAGGAGAAAAAGAATAAGAAGAAGTAGTAGTAGAAAAAGGAGAAGTAGGAGAAGAAG
>JAIUJO010002712.1:0-7500 GCA_023846275.1 Vanilla planifolia
TCCTTTTCTTCTTCTTCTTCCTCCTCTTTTCCTTCTATTTCTATTTTTTCTTCTAATTCTTCTTCTTAATCTTCTTCTATTACTTCATCTTCAACATCTTTTTCTTCTTCTTCTTCCACTACTTCTCCTTCTTCGTCTTCTTCTTCCACTTCTTGTTCTTGTTGTTCTTGTACTTCTTCTTCCACCTTTTCTTCTTCCTCTTCTTCTTCTTATGCTTCTTCATCTAAGTTTTTTTTCCTATTCATCTTCTTCTTCTTCTTCTTCTAGCTCATCTTCTTCTTCTTTCTTATTCTTCTTCTTCTTCTTCTTCTTCTTCTTCTTCTTTTAACTTCTTCTTCTTCTACTTCTACTTCTTCTTCTTCTTCTTCTTCATCTTCTCTTCTTCCTCCTCTTCTTCCTAATCTTCTTCTTCTTCATCTTCTTCTTCTTCTTCCCCTTCTTCTTTTTCTTCTTCCCCTTCTACTTCTTCTTCTTCTTCTTCTTCTTCTTCTTCTTCTGCTTCTAGTTCTTCTTCTTCTTCTTCCTCTTCTTTTTCTTCTTGATCCTGAACATCATCATCATCATCATCTTCTTCTTCATCATCATCTTCTTCTTCTTCATCTTCTTCTTGTTCCTCCTTTTCTTCTTATTCTTCTTCCTCATTCTCTCTATCTTATCTTCTTATTCATCTTCTTCAAATTCCACTTCTTCTTTTTTGTCCTCTTCTTCTTCTTCTTCTTCTTCTTCTTCTTTTTCCTCTTCTGCTTCTTCTTCTTTCTCTTATTATACTTCTTCTACTTCTTCTTCTTCTACTACTTCTTTTCTTCTTCTTCTTTTTCCTCTTCTTCTTCTTCCTCTTCCTCTTCTTCTTCTTCTTCTTCTTATTGTCCTTCTTCATCTTCTTCCTCTTCTACTTCTACTTCCTGTTCTTCTCCTACTCGTGCTTCTTCTTTTTCTTCTATATCTTCTTCTTCTTCTTCTTTTTCTTCTTCCACTTCTTTTTCTTGTTCTTCTTCTTCTACTTCGCCTTCTTCTTCAATATGTTTCATCTTCTTCCACTTCTTCTTCTTCTTCTTCTTCTTCTTCTTCTTCTTCCTCTTCTTTCTCTTCTTCTAATCCTTCTTCTTCTTCTTCTTCTTCTTTTTCTTCTTCATCTTCTTCTTATACTTCTCCTTGTTTTTCTTCTTTTTCTTCTACCTCTTCTTCATCGTCATCATCATGATCATCATCTTCTACTTCTTCTTCTGCTTCTTCTTCTTCTTCAACTTCTTCTTTTTCATCTTCTTCTTCTTCATCATCTTCTTCTTCTTCTCCATCTTATTCTTCTCTTTGCCCTTATTGTTCTTCTTCTTAATCACAATCTCCATCTTCTTCTCCTTTTTGTTCTCTGTCTTCCTCTTCTCCAACTTCTCCTCCTTCTTGTTCTTCTTCTTCTACTTCTTCTACTTGTTCTCCCTCTTCTTTTTCTTCTTCTTCTTCTTTCTCCTTCTTCTTTATCTCCTTCTTCTTCTTCCTCCCCTTCTTTCACCTTCTTCTTCTTCTTCTTCTTTTTCCTCTTCTTCTTCTTTTTATTCTTCCTCTTCTCTTCTTCTTCTTCTTCTTCTTCTTCCCCTTTTCCTTCTTTTTCTTCTTTTTTCCTCTTATTCTTCTTCTTAATCTTCTTCTACTACTTCTTTTTCTTCTTCTTCTTCCATTTCTTCTCCTTCTTCTTCTTCCTTTTCTTCTTCCTCTTCTTCTTCTTCTTCTTCTAATTCTCTTTCTTTTTTATTCTTCTTCTTTTCGTTTTTTCTCTTCTTCGTCTTCTTCAACTTCTTCTTTTCTTCTTCTTCTTCTTCTTTTTCTTCTTCCCATTCTTTTTCTTCTTCTTCTTTTTTGTCATCTTCTTCTTCTTCCTCTCTTTCATCTGCATCTTCTTCTTCTTCTTCTTCTTCTTCTTCCTCTTCTTCTTCCATTTCATCTTCTTCTTCTTCTTCTTCTTCTTCTTCTTCTTCTTCTTCTGGTTCTTCTTCTTCTTCTTCTTCATCTTCTTCAGCTTCTTCTTCTTCCTCCTCTTCTCCTTCATCTTCTTCATAATCACAATCTCCTTCTCCTCCTTGTTATCCTTTTTGTTGTTTTTTGTTCTTCTTATTCTCTTTCTTCTTCTTCTTCTACTTCTTCTTTTTCTTATTATTCTTCTTCTTCCTCTTGTTCTTCTTCTTCTTCATCATCTTCTTCTTCTTCTTCTTCTTCTTCTTCTTCATACCATTCTTTTTCTTCTTCTTCTTTTTTGTCTTCTCATACTTCTTCCTCTTCAACATCTTCTTCATCTTCTTCTTCTTCTTCTTCATCATCTTCTTCTTCTTCTTCATGTTCATCTTACTCTTCTATTTGCACATATTCTTCTTCTTTTCTACTTCTTCTTCTTCTTCTTATTCTTCTTCTTTGTCTTCTTCTTGCTCCTTTTCTTCTTCATCTTCTTCTTCTTCTTCTTCTTCTTCATCTTTTCCTTCTTTTTCTTCTTTTTCTTCTTATTCTTCTTCTTAATCTTCTTCTACTACTTTTTCTTTCACTTCTTTTTCTTCTTTTTCTTCCACTACTTCTCTTCTCTTCTTCTTCTTCTTCCATTTCTTCTTCTTATTATTGTTGTACTTATTCTTCTTCCTTTTCTTCTTCCTCTTCTTTTTCTTCTTATACTTCTTCATTTACTTTTTCTTTTTACTCTTCATCTTCTTCTCTACTAGTTCATCTTCTTCTTCTTCTTCTTCTTCTTCTTCTTCTTCTTCTTCTCTACTACTACTTCTTCTTCTTCTTCTTCTTCTTCTTCTTCTTCTCTTCTTCTTCTTTCCCTTCTTCTTCTTCTTTTTCTTCTTCTACTTCTACTTCTACTTCTTGTTCTTCCACTTCTTCTTTTTGTTCTTCTTCGTCTTTTTCTTCCCTTTCTTGTTATTGTTCTTCTTCTTCTACTACTTCTACTACTTCTACTTCTTCTTCTTCTTCTTTTTCTCTTCTTTTTCTTCTTCTGCATCATCATCATCATCATCATCATCATCTTCTTCTTCTTCTTCTTCTTCTTCTTCCACTTCTTCTTCTTCTTTGTCTTCTTCTTCCTCTTACCATTCTTCTTGCCCTTCTTCTTTTTCCTCTTCTTCTTCTTCTTGTACTTCTTCCTCTTCATCTTCTCCTCTTCCTTTTTCTTGTTCTTCTTTATCTTCTTCTACTTCATTTTCTTTTTTCATCTTCATCGTCTTCTTCTTTTTCTTCTTCTTCTTCTTCTAATTTTTCCTCTTCTTCTTCATATTCTTATTCTTCATAGTCTTCTTCTTCTTATTCATCTTCTTCAGCTTCTTCTCCCTTCCTCCTCTACTCCTTGTTCTTCGTAATCGTAATCTCTTCCTCCTTTTTGTTATCCTTCCTCTTTTTTTTTGTTCTTCTGCTTCTTCTTCTTCTTCTTCTTCTTCTACTTCTTCTTTTTCTTATTATTCTTCTTCTTCCTCTGGTTCTTTTTCTTCTTCTTCTTCTTCTTTATCTTCCTTTTCTTCTTCTTCTTCTTTTTCTTCTTCTTCTTTTTTGCCTTCTTCTTCTTCCTTTTATTCTTCATCTGCTTCTTCTTCTTCCTTCTCTTCTTCTTTTTTCTTCTTCTTATTCTTCTCCACTTCTTCCTCATCCTCATCATCATGTTCTTCATCATCATCATCTTCTTCTTCTTCCTCTTCTTCTTCCTCTTCTTCTTCTTCTTCTTCTTTTTCTTCTTATTCTTCTTCTTCTTCTTCATCTTCTTCATCTTATAAATCTTCTTCTTCATCATCTTCTTCTTCCTCCTCTTCTTCTTCCTCCTCTTCTTCTTCATCATTATCATTATCTTCTTCTTGTTGTACTTCTTCTTCTTCTTCTTCTTCTTCCCCTTCTTCTTCTTCTTCTTCTTATTCCCCTTCTTCTTCATCTTCTACTTCTTCTTCTTCTTCTTCTTGTACTACTACTTCTTCTTCTTCTCCTTCTCCTCCTCGTTCTACTCCTCCTTCTTCTTCTTCTTGTTCTTCTTCTTGTTCTTCTTCTTCTTCTTCTTCTTCTTCCTTTTCTTCTTATTCTTCTTCCTCTTCCTCTCTATCTTATCTTCTTATTTTTCTTCTTCTTCTTCTTCTTCTAATGCCACTTCTTAATCATTTTCATCCTCTTCTTCTTCTTCTTTTCCTATTCTTCTTCTTCTTCTTCTTCATTTTCTTCTTCTTCTTCTTTTTCTTCTTCGTCTTCTTCTTTTCTTATTATTATTCTTCTTCTTCTTCATTTTCTTCTTCTTCTTCTTCTTCTTCTTCTTCGTCTTCTTCTTCGCCTTCTTCTTCTTCTTCTTCTTCTTCTTCTTCTTCTTCTGCTTCTTCTTCTTTCTCCTATTCTACTTCTTCTACTTCTTCTTCTTCTTCTTCATCATCATCTTCTTCTTTTCCTTCCTCTTCTTACTCTTCTTCTTCTTCTTTTCCTATTCTTCTTCTTCTTCTTCTTCATTTCTTCTTCTTCTTCTTTTTCTTCTTCGTCTTCTTCTTTTCTTATTATTATTCTTCTTCTTCTTCATCTTCTTCTTCTTCTTCTTCTTCTTCTTCGTCTTCTTCTTCGCCTTCTTCTTCTTCTTCTTCTTCTTCTTCTTCTTCTTCTTCTTCTTCTTCTTCTGCTTCTTCTTCTTTCTCCTATTCTACTTCTTCTACTTCTTCTTCTTCTTCTTCATCATCATCTTCTTCTTTTCCTTCCTCTTCTTACTCTTCTTCCTCTTCTTCTTCTTCTTCTTCTTCTTCTTCTCCTTCTCCTTCTTCTTCTTCCTCTTCTACTTCTACTTGTTCTACTCCTCCTTGTGCTTCTTCTTCTTCTACATCTTCTTCTTCTTTTTTTTCTTCTTCCACATCTTTTTTTTCTTCTTCTTCTTCTTCTTCTACTTCTTTAATTCTCTTCATCTTCTTCCACTTCTTCTTCTTCTTCTTCATCTTCTTCTTCCTCTTCTTTCTCTTCTTCTAATCCTTCTTCTTCTTCTTCTTCTTCTTCCTCTTCTTCTACTTTTTCTTCTTCTTCTACTTCTTCTTCTTCCTCTTTTCCTTCTTTTTCTTCTTTTTCCTCTTATTCTTCTTCTTAATCTTCTTCTACTACTTCTTCTACTTCAATTTCTTTTTCTTCTTCTTCTTCCACTTCTTCTCTTTCTTCTTCTTCTTCCATTTCTTCTTCTTCTTTTTGTTGTACTTCTTCTTCTTCCTTTTCTTCTTCCTCTTCTTCTTTTTCTTATGCTTCTTCATCTACTTTTTCTTTTTTCCTCTTCATCATCTTCTTCTTCTTCTAGTTCTTCTTCTTCGTCTTCCTGTTCTTCTTCTCCTTCTTCTTCTTCTTTTTTGCCTTCTTCTTCTTCTTCTTTTTCTTCTTCTACTTCTTCTTTTTCTTCATCTTCTTCTTCTTCTTCATCATCTCCATAATCATCTTCTTTTTCTTCTTCATTTTCTTCTTCTTCATCATCATCATCATCATCTTCTTCTTCTTCTTCTTCTTCTTCTTCCTCTCCTTCTTCTTCTTCTTCTTCTTCTTCTCCTTCTTCTTACTGTTATTATTATTATTATTATTATTATTCTACTACTTCTTCTTCCTCTACTTCTTCTTCTTCATAATTATATTCTTCTTCTTCTTCTTCTACTTCGACTTCTTCTTCTACTAATTTTATTCTTGTCCCTCTACTTCCTTCTCCTCTTCTTTTTCTAACACTTCTTTTTCTTCAGCTTCTTCTCCTTCTTCTAATTCTACTTCATCTTCATCTTCTTCTTCTTCTACTTCTTCCTATTCCTCTCCTTCTTCCTTTTTGTCTTCTTCTTCTTCCTCTTCTTCTTCAACTTCTTCTTCTTCTTCTTATTCATATTCTTCTACTTCTTTTTCTTATTCTTTTTCATCTTTTTCCTCAGCTTCTTCTCTTCCTTCCCTTTCTTGTTGTTCTTCTTCTTGTTCTTCTTCTTCTTCTCAATTTTCTTCTTTTTCTTCTTCTTCTTCTTCTTTATCATCATCATTATCATCATCTTTTCTTCTTCATCTTCTTTTTCATGTTCTCCTTCTTCTTCCCCCTCTATGCCTTCTTTTTCTTCTTCTTCTTCTTCTTCTTCTTCCTTTTCCTCTTCTTCTTCCTCCTCCTCCTCTTCTACTTCTTCTTCCTCCACTTCTTCTTCTTCATCTTCATCTTCTTCTTCCTCTCCTTCTTCTTCTTATTCTTCTTTTTCTTCTTCTTGTTCTTCATCATCATCATTTTCTTCTTCTTCTTATTCCTCTTCTTCTTCGTCTTCTTCCTCTTCTTCTGCTTCATACTTTTCTTCTTCTTCTTCTTCCTCTTCTTCGTCATCTTCTTCTTCTTCTTTTCCTTCTTCTTCTTCTTCTTCCACTTCTTCTTCCTCTTCCACTTCTTGTCCTTCGTCTTGTTTTTCTTCTTCTTCTTCTTCTTCTTCCTTTAATTCTTCCTCTTCTTATTTTTGTTGTTGTTCTTCTTCTTCTACTTCTTCTTCTTCTTCTTTTTCTTCTGCATCCAATTTTTGTTCTTCTTCTTCTTCTTGTACTTCTTCATTTTCTTCAGCCTCTTCCTCTTCTTCTTCCTTTTCTTCTCCTTCATCATCATCATCATCTTTTTCTTCTTCTACTACTTTTTCTTCTTCTTCTTCTTCTTCTTCTCCTTATTCTTCTTCTTTTTCTTGTTCTTCTTCATCATTGTCATCATCTTCTTTGTCCTCTTCAAATTTTTGTTCTTCTAATTCTTCTCCTTCTCCTTCTTCTTCTTCTTCTTCTTCTTCTACTTCTTCTCATACTTATTCTTCTTCTTCCTCTTCTTCTTTCTTCTTTTTCTTCTTCTTCTCCCTCTTTTACTTCTACTTCTCCTTCTTCTTCTTTTTCTTCTTCTTCTACTTCTTCTTCTTCTTCTTTGTTTTCTTCTTCCTCTTCTTCTTCTTCTTCCTCTTCTTCTTCTTCTTCCTCTTCTTCTTATCCTTGTTGTTGTTCTTCTTCTTCACCATCTTGCTCCTCCAACTCCTCCTCCTGATCTTCTTCTTCATCATCTTCTTCTTCTTTTCTTTTTCATCATCATCATCTTGTTCTTCTTCTTCACCTTCTTCTTCTTCTTCTTTTCTTCCTCTTCTAATTCTTCTTCTTTTTCCCCTTCTTCTACTTTTCCTTCTTCCTATTCTTCTTCTTGTTCTTCTTCTTCTTCTTTTTCTCTCACTTCTTCTTTTTCTTCTTCCTTTCCTTCTTCTTTTACCACTACTCCTACTACGTCTTCTTCTTCTTCTTTCTTTTTTCTTCATCAATATCTTCTCCTTTTACTTATTCTTCCTCTTCTTCTTCATCAATATCTTCTCCTTTTACTTATTCTTCCTCTTCTTTTACTCCTTCCCCTTCTTCTTCTTCTTTTTCATCCTCTTCTCATTATTATTATTACTATTTTTTCTATTATTATTCATCTTCTCGTTCTTCTTCTTGTTCTTCTTGATGATTTTAACTAGTCAGATATTTATTCTAGTTGAATAAAATTTGTGTGGCAAAAATTTT
>JAIUJO010002712.1:12500-15000 GCA_023846275.1 Vanilla planifolia
TACTTCTTCTTCTTCTTCTTCTCCTTCTCCTTATTCTTCTTCTTTTTCTTCTTCTACTTCTTCTTCTTCTACTTTTCCTTCTTTTTCTTCTTTTTCTACTTCTTCTCCTTCTTCTTCTCCTTCTTCCTCTTCTCCTTCTTCTTCTTCTTCATCATCTTCTTCTTCTTACTCTTTTTCCTCTTCTTCTTCTTCTTCTTCTACTTTTACTTCTTTTTTTAATTATTATTACTTTTTTCTATTTCTTCTTCTTCTTCTTCTTCCTCCTCTTTTCCCTCATCCTCTTCTTCTTCTTCTTCTTCTTTTTTCTCTTCCACTTTCTCTTCTTCTTCTTCTTCTCCTTCTTCTTTCTCATCTTCTTCTTCTTCTTTGCCTTCTTCTTTTTCTTCTTCTTCTTCTTCTTCTTCTTCTTATTCATCTTCTTCTGCTTCTTCTACTTATTCTTCTTTTCTTTCTTCTTGTTGTTCTTCTTCTTCTCATTATCCTTCTTATTCTTCTCGTTCTTCTCCTTCTCCTTCCTCCTTTCCTTCACCTTCTTCTCCTTCTCCTCCTTCTCTTCTTCTTCTTCTTCTTCTTCTTATTCCTTCTCCTTCTTATCTTCTTCTTCTTCTTCTTTTTTCTTCTTCTTCCTCTTCCTTCTATCTTCTTCTTCTTCTTCTCTTCTTCTTTCATCTTCTTCTTCTTCTTCTTTCTCTTCTTCTTCTTCTTCTTCTTCTCTTCTTCTTCTTCTTCTTCTTCTTCTTCTTCTTCTTCTATTCTTCTTCTTCTTCTTCTTCTTCCTTCTTCTCATCTATCTTCTTCTTCATCTCTACTACTTCTACTACTCCTTCTTCCTTCCTTCTTCTTCCTTCTCCTTCCTTCTTCTTTCTCTTCTTCTCTTCTTCCTTCTTCTTCTTCTTCTCCTCTTCTTCCTCCTCCTCCTTCCTCTCTTCTCTTCTTCTCCTCTCTCTCTTCTTCTTCTTCTTCTTCTTCTTCTTCTTCTTCTTCCTCTTACTTCTTCCTTCTTCTTCTTCTCTTCTTCTTCTTCTTCTTCTTAATATTCTTCTTCTTCTTCTTCTTCTCTTCTCCTTCTTCTTCTTCTCCTCCTTCTTCTTCTTCTTCCTCTTCTCTTCTTCTTCTTCTTATTCTTCTTCTTCTTCTTCTTCTTCTTCTTCTTCTTCTCCTTCTTCTTTTCCTTCACTTCTTCTTCTTCTTCTTCTTCTTCTTCTTCTTCTTCTTCTTCTGCCTCTTCTATCTCTTCTTGTTCATCTTCTTCTTCCTCATCTTCTTCTTTTTCTTCTTCTCCTCCTTCTACTTCTTCTTCTTCTTCTTCTTCTCCTCCTTCTTCTTTTTCTTCTTCTTCTTCTTCTTTTCTTCTTCTTCTTCTTCTTCTTCTTCTTCTCCTCCTCCTCCTCCTCTTTCTTCTTCCCCTTTTTCTTTCTTATGCTATTCTTCTTCTTCTCCTTCTTCTTCTTCTTCAACTCCTTTTTAATCTTCTTCTTCTTCTTGTACTTCTTATTCTTCATCTAATTCTTCTTCTTCTTCTTCCCCTTCCCCTTCTTCTTCTTCTTCTTCATCATCATCTTCTTGTTCTTCTTCTTCTTCCCCTTCTCTTCTTCTTCTACTTCTTCGTCTTCTTCTTCTTCTTCTTCCTGTTACTCTTCTGCTTCTTCTTCTTCTTCTTCTTCTTCTTTCGCTTCTTAATCATCATCTTCTTCTTCTTCTTTCTCTCCTCCTTCTCCTACTACTTCTTCTTCTTCACCTTCTTCTTCTTCACCTTCTTCTTCTTCATCTTCTTCCTCTTCTTCTTCCACTTCTTCATCTTCTTCTTCTTCTTTTACTTCTTCTTCTTCTTTGTCTTCTTCTTCTACTTCACCTTCTACTTCTCCTTCTTCTTGTTTTTATTTTTCTTCCTTCTTCTTCTTACACATCTTATTATTCTTCTTCTTCATCTTCTTCTTCTTCCTCCTCTTGTTCTTCTTCAAATTCTTCTACTTCTTCATCTTTTTCTTCTTCTTCTTCTTCTGCTTCCTATAATGGTTCTTCTTCTTCTTCTTCTACTACAACGTCTACTCTTCTTCTTCTTTTTCTTCTTCTTCTTCTACTTCTTCTTCTTCTACTTCTTTTTTAGCTCCTTCTTTTTCTTCTACTTCTTCTTTTTCTTCTTCTTCTTCTTCTTCTTCTTCAATCTTCTTCTTCTTCTTCAGCATCTTCTTCCTCTTCTTCTTCTTCTCCTTCTTCTTCTTCTTCTCCATCTTCTTCTTCCTCTTATTCATCTTCTTGTTCTTCTTCATCTACTTCTTCTTATTCATCTTCTTCTTCTTCTTTTTCATCTTTTCTTCCGCTTCTTTTTCATCTTCAACTTCCTCTTCTTCTTATGTTTTTCTTCCCCTTCTTATTATTATAGTTATAAACGATTATTTTTTTTGTTATTATTATTATTATTATTATTCCTCTTTCGTCTTCTTCCTCCTCTACTTCTTCTTATTCTTCTTCATCTTCCTCTTCATCATCATCTTCATCT
>JAIUJO010002712.1:37500-40000 GCA_023846275.1 Vanilla planifolia
CTTCCTCTTCTTCTTCTTCTTGTTCTTCTTCTTCTTCTTCTTCCTCCTTTTCTTCTTCTTCTGCCTCTTCTTCTTCTTCTTATTCTTCCTCTCATTCTACTTCTAATTCTATTTCTTCTTCTTCTTCTTCTTCTTCTTCTTCTTCTTCTCCAACTTATTCTTCTTCTTTTTCTCCTTCTTTTCCTTCTTCTTCTTCATCTTCTTCATCTACTACTACTAATTCTTCTTCTTCTTCTTCTTCTTCTTCTTCTTCTTCTTCTTTTTCTTATTGTTCTTCTTGTTCTTCTAGTTCTTCTTCTTCCTCTTCTTCCTCATCTTCTTCATCATCTACTTCTTTTTCTTATTCTTCTTCCTCTTTTTCTTCTTTTTGTTCTTCTTCTTCTAATTCTTCTTCTTTTTCTTCTTTCACTTCTTTTTGTTCTTCTTCTTCTTCTTGCTCTTCCACTTCCTCTTCTTCTTCTTCTTCTTATTCTTCTTCCTCTTCTCCTTCTACTTCTTCTTCTTCCACATCTTCTTCTTCTTCTTCTTCTTCTTCTTCTTTTTCTACCTATTCATCTTCCTCTTCTTCTTCTTGCTTTTCGTCATCTTCTTCTTCTACCACATCTACTATTACTTCTTCTTCTTCTTCTTTTTCTTCTTCTTCCTCCTCTTCTTCAACTTCAGCTACTTCTTCTTCTTCTTCTTATTCTTCTACTTCTTGTTCATCTTCTTCTTCATCATCTTCTTCCTCTTCCTCTTCCACTTCTTCTTCTACTTCCTCTTCTTTGAATTCTTCTTCTTCTTCTTCTTTTACTGCTTCCTATTCTTCTTCTTCTTGTTCTACTTCTTCTTCTTCTTCTTCTTCTTCTTCTTCCTCCTCCTCCTCCTCTTCTACTTCTTCTTCTTCTTCTTCTTCTTCTTCTTCTTCTTCTACTTCTTGTACTTCTTTCACTTCTTCTTTTTCTTGTACTTCTTCTACTTCTTCCACCTCTTCTGCTTCTTCTTCTTCTTCTTCTTCTACTTCTTCTTCCTCTTCTTCTTCTTCCTCTTCTTTTTCCTCTTCTTCTGCTTCCTCTTCTTCTTCTTCTTCTTCTTCTTCCTGTTCCTCTTCTTCTTCTTCTTTTTCTTCTTCATCTTCTTCTTCTTCTTCTTCTTCTTCTTCTTCTACTACTACTACTACTACTTCTTCTACTTCTTCTTCTTCTTCTTCATCATCATTTTACTCTACTTCTTCTTCTACTTTTCTTCTTCTTCCCCTTCTTCTACTTCTTCTTCTTCTTCTTCTTCTTCTACTTCATCATGTTCTTCTTCTTCTTCTTTTCCTTCTCCTTCTTCTTCTTTGTCTTTTTCTTGTTCTTCTTCTTCATGTTCCTCTTCTTCTTCTTCTACTCCTTCTTCTTCTTGTACTTCTACTTCTTGTTCTTTTTCTTCTTCATTTTCCTCTTGTACTTCTTCTTATTCTTCTTCATTTTCCTCTTCTACTTCTTCTTCTTCTTTTTCTTCTTTCACTTCTGCTTGTTCTTCTTCTTCTTCCTCTTCCTCTTCTTCTTTTTTGTCTTCTTTTTCATCATCTTCTTCTTCTTCTTCATCATCTTAATCCTCTTCTTCTTCTACTTCTTCTTCTTTCACTTCTTGCTGGTGTTCCTCTTTTTCTTTTATTACTACTTCTTCTTCTTTTACTTCTTATTCTTCTCCATCTTCTTCTTCTTCTTTTCCTTCCTCTTCTTCTTCTTCTTCTTCATCTTCTACTTCTTCTTCTTACTCTTCTTCTTCTTCTTCTTCTTCTTGTTTTTCTTCTATTACTACTACTATATCTTCTTTTTCTTTTTCTTGTTCTTCTTATTATTCTTTTTCTTCGTCTTCCTTTCAATCTTCTTCCTTTTCTTCATCATAATCATCATCATCATCTTCATCATCTTCTTCTTCTTCTTCTTCTTCCTCATCTTCCTATTTTTCTTCTTCTTCTTCTCCTTCTTCTTCTTCTTTTTCTTCTCCATATTCTTCTTCTTCTTCTTCTTCTTCTTCTTCTTCTTCTTCGTCTTCATTTTCTTCTTCTTCTTCTTCGTCTTAATATTCTTCTTCTTCTTCATCATCCTCATCCTCTTCTTCTTCTTCTTTTTCTTCTTCTTCCTCCATTTCTTCTTCTACTACTAATTACTCTTCTTCTTCCTCTTCTTTTTCCTTCTTTTTCTTCTTCTTCTTTTTCTTCTTCTTCTTCTTTTTCTTCTTCTGTCTCTTCTTCTTCTTCCTCCTCTTATTCTTCTTCTAATTCTTCTTCTTGCTCTTCTTTTTCTTCTTCTTCTTCTTCTTTTTCTCCAACTTATTCTTCTTCTTTTTCTCCTTCTTTTCCTCATTCTTCTTCTTCTTCATCTTCTACTTCTTCTACTACTACTACTTCTTCTCCTTCTTCTTTTTCTTCTTGTTCTTCTTCTTCTTCAACATCTTCTTCTTCTTCTCCTCCTTCTACTTCTTCTTCTTCTTCTTCTTCTTCTTTTAATCCTAATTCTTCTTCTTCTTCTTC
>JAIUJO010002712.1:57500-70000 GCA_023846275.1 Vanilla planifolia
TACTTCTACTTCTTCTTCCTTTTCTTCTTCTTCTTTTTCTTCATCTTCTTCATCATAATCAACGTCTTCTTCTTCATCTACCACTTCTTCTTCTTCTTCTTCTTCTCCTTCTCCTTCTTCTTCTTCTATTTTTATTCTTTTCCTTCTTATTCTTTAGTTTCTCCTTCTTAACCTTCTTCTTCTTTGCCATCTTCCTTTTGTTCTTATTTCTCTTCTTCTTTTCCTTTTTATACTTCTACTTCTTTTTCTTCTTTTTCTTCTTCATCTTATTCTTTTTCTTCTTCTTCTTCTTCTTCATCTTCTCCTTCAACTTCTTCTTTTTTTCTTCTACTTCTTCTTCATCTTCCTCTTCTTCTTCCTCTCCTTCTTCTTCTTCTTCTTACACATCTTTTTCTTCTTCTTCTTCTTCTTATTCTTCTTCCATCTTCTTCTCCTTCTTCTTCTTCTTCTTCTTTTTCTTCTTCTCCTTCCCCTTCTTGTTCTTCTACTCCTTCTTCTTCCCCTTCTTGTTGTTCTTCTTCTTCTACTTCTTCATCTACTTCTTCTTCTTCTTTTTCTTTATCTTCTTCTTCTTCTCCTTCTTCTTCTTCTTCTTCTACTTCAACTTCATCTTCTACTAGTTCTTCTTCTTCTTCTTCTTCTTCTTTTTCTACTTCATCTTCTACTTCTGATTATTTTTCTTCTACCTCTTCTTTTACCTCTTCTTTATCTACTTCATCTTCTGCTTCTTCTTCTTCTTCTTCTTCTTCTCCTTCTTCTTCTTCTTCTTCTTTCTTCTTCTTCTTCTTAGTCTTCTTCTTTTTCTTCTACTTTGCCGTCTTCCTCTTCTTGTTCTTCTCCTTCATCATCTTCCTCTTCTTCTTCTTATTCTTATTCTTATTCTTATTCTTCTTCTTCTTCTTCTTCTTCTTCTTATTTATCTTCTTCAACTTCTTGTTCTTCTACTTCTACTTCTTCTTCCTCTTCTTTTTCTTCTTCTTCCACTTCTTCTTGTTCTATTTCTTCCTCTTCTTGTTCTTCTTCTTCTTCTTCTTATTCTTCCTCTTACTTCTCCTACTTGTTCTTCTTCATCTTCTTGTTCCGGTACTGTTTCTTCTTCTTCTTTCCTCTTCTTCTTCTTCTTTCTTCTTCTTCTTCCTCTTGTTCTTTTTCTTCTTCCTCTTCTTCTTCTTCTTCTTCTTCATCTTCTTCCTCCTCCACTTCTTCCTCCTCCTCTTCCTCTTCTTCTTAATCTGCTTCTTTTTCTTTTTCTTCTTCTTCTTCTTCTTCTTCTTTTTCATTTTTGCATTTTTCTTCTTCTTCATCATCATCATCTTCTTCCTCTTATTCTTCTTCTTCTTCTTCTTCTCGTTCTACTTCTCCTAATTCTCCTTCCACTTTTTCTTCTTCTTCTCCTTCTTCTTCTTGTTCTTCTTATTTTTCTTCTTCTTCTTCCTTTTTTCTTCTTCTTCTTCTTCTTCTTCTTTTTCTTCTTCTACTACTACTGCTAGTACTGCTACTACAATTACTACTTCTACATCTTCTTCTTTTTCCTATTCTTCTTCTTCTTCTTCTTGTTCTTCTTCTTCCTCTTTTTCTTCTTTTTCTTCCTCTTCTTCTTTCTATTATTTTTCTTCCTCTTCTGCTTCTTTTTCTTCTTCTTATCCTCCTTCTCCTCCTCCTTCTTCTTCTTTTACTTCTTCTTCTTCTTCTTCTTCTTCTTTTTTCTTCATCATCTTCTTTTTCATCTTCATCTTTTTCTTCTCCTTCTTCTTCTTCTTCTTCTTCTTCTTCTTCTTCTTCATCTTCTTCTTATTCTTCTTATTCTTCTTCTTCTTCTTCTCCTTCTGCTTCTTCTAATTCTCCTTCTACTTTTTCTTCTTCTTCTCCTTCTTCTTCATCTTTTTCTTCTTATTTTTCTTCTTCTTCTTCTTCTTCCTCTTCTTCTTCTTCTACTACTACTAGTACTATTACTACTACTACAACAACTACAACTACTACTACTTCTTTTTCCAATTCTTCTTTTTCGACTGCTTCTTCTTTTTCTTCTTCTTCTTCTTCTCCATCTTCTTCTTCCACTTCTTCTTCTTCTTCTTCTTCTTCTTCTTCTTCTTCTTACTCTTCTTCTTCCTATTATTTTTCTTCATCTTCTTCTTGTTCTACTTCTCCTTCTTCTTCTTCTTCTTTTACTTCTTCTTCTTCTTCGTCTTCTTCTTCTTCTTCTTCTTCTTCTTCTTCTCCTTCTCCTTCTTCTTGTTGTACTTCTTCTTTTTCTTCTTCTTCTTCTTCTTCTTTTTCTTCTTCTTCTACTTCTTCTTCTTCTTCTTTTATTTCTTCTTCTTTTTCCTCTTCTTCTTCTTCTTCTTCTTCTTCATCTTTTAGTTCCTCTTCTTCTTCTTCTTCTTCTTTCACTTTTTTTTATTCTACATTATCTTTTTCTTCTGTTTCTTCTTCTTCACCTTCATCTTCTTCTTCACCTGCTCCTTCTTCTTCTTCTTCTTCTTCGTTTTCTTCTACTCATTCTTCATCTCTTTTTCATCATCATCAACTTCTTCTTCTACTTCTTCTTCTACTTCTTTTTCTTCTCCTTCTTGTTTTTATTCTTCTTCAACATGTTCTTCTTCTTGTTCTTGTTATTCTTCTTTTCCTCCATCTTCTTCTTCTTCTTCTTCTTCTTCTTCTTCTTCCCATTCTTCTCCTTCTTCTTATTCTTCTTCTCCCTCTTCTTGTTCTCTTTGTTCTTCTTCACATTCTTCTTCCTCATATTCCTCTTCTTCACCTTCTTGTTCTTCTTCTTCTTGCTCTTCTTCTTTCTCTTCTTCTTCTTCTTCTTCTTCTTAATCTTCTTATTTTTCTTCTTCTACTTCTTCTTCTTCTTCTTCTTTTGCTTCTTCTTATTATTATTATTATTCTTCTTCTCCTTCTTCTTCTTCCTCTACTACTTCTAATTCTTCTTCCCATTCTTCTTTCTCTTCTTTTTCGTCTTCATCTTCTTCTTTGATTCATCTACTCCTTCTTCTTCTTCTTCAACTTCTTCATCTCCTTCTTCTTTACCTTTCTCTCCTTGTTTTTCTTCTTCCTCATCATCTTCTTCTTTGTCTACTTCTTCTTCTTCTTACACTTCTTCTTCTGCTTCTCCTTCTTCTTCTTCATCTTCTTCTTCACCTTCTTCGTCTTCTCCTCCTTCTTCCTCTTCTTCTTCTTCCACCTCTTCTTCTACTTATTCTTCTTCTTCTTCTTCACCTTCTCCTTCTCCTTTTTATCCTTCTTCTTCTCCTTCTTCTTCTTCTTCTTCTTCTTTCTTCACAATCATCTCCTTCTTCGTCTTCTTCTTCGTCTTCTTCTTCCAATTAATCTTCTTCTTCTTCTACTTCTTCTTCTTGTAGCTCTTCTTCTACTTCTCCTTCTTTTTCTTCTTCTTCTTCTTCTTCCTGTACTTCTTCATCTTCTTCTCCTTCCTCTTCTACTACTACTACTACTTCTTCTTCTTCTTTTTCTGATTCTTCTTCTTCTTTTTTTTCTTCTTCTTGTTTTTATGCTTCTTCTTCTTCTTCTTCTCCTTCTTCTTCTTCACCTTCTTCTTCATCTTTAGCTTCTTCGTCTTCTTCCACTTGTTCTTCTTCTTCTTCTTCTTCTTCTTCTTCTTCTTCTTCCTCTTCTTCTTCTTTCGCATCTTATTTTTCTTCTTCTTCTGCTTCTTCTTTTTCGTCTTATTCTTCTTCTTCTTCCTCTTCCTTCTCTTCCTTTTCTTCTTTTTCTTCTCCTTTTTCATCTTCTTCTTGTTCTTCTTCTTCTTCTTCTTCTTCTACTACTACTACTACTAATTGTTCTTCTTCTTCCTCCTTTCCTTCTTCTCTTCTTTTTCTTCTTGGCCTTCCTTTAAATATTCTTCTTCTTCTCCTTTGTCTTCTTCTTCTTCGTCATTGTCTTCATCTTCTTCTTCTTCTTCTCCTCCTCCTCCTCCTCCTCCTCCATCTTCTTCTTCTTCTTCTCCTCCTCCTCCTTCTTCTGCTTCTTCTTCCTCTTCTTCTTCTTCTTCTTCTTCTTCTTCTTCTTTTCTTCTTCTTCTACTCCTTCTTCTACCACTTAGTCTTCTTCTTCTTCTTCTTTTTCCTCTTAATCTTCTTCTTCTTCCTCTTAATCTTCTTCTTCTTCCTCTTCTCCTTCTTCTTCTTCTCCTCCTTCTTCTTCTTCTTCTTCCTACTCTATTTCATCTTTTTCTTCCTCTTCTTCTTCTTATTATTATTTTTCTTCCTATTTTTCTTCTTCTTCTTCTCCTTCTTCATCTTCTTCTTCTTTTATTTCTTGTTCTTGTTCTTCGTCTTCTTCTTCTTCTTCTTTGTCTTCTTCTTCTTCTTCTTCTTCTCCTTCTGCTTCTTCTTCTTCTTCTTCTTCTTCTTCTTCTTCTCCTTCTGCTTCTTCTTCATCATCATCATCATCATCATCATCTTCTTCTTCTTCTTTTACTTCTTCTTCCACTTCTTCTTCATCTTCTTTTTCTTCTTCTTCTTCTTCTTCTTCTTATTCTTCTTATTCTTCTTCGTGTTCTAGTTCTCTTCTTCTTCTTCTTCTTCTTCTTCTACTACTACTACTACTACTACTACTTCTTCTCCTCCTTCTTTTTCTTCTTTTTTTTCTTCTTCTACTTCTTCTACGTCTTCTTCTTCTTTTTCTTCTTCTACTTTTTTTTCTTTTTTTCTTCTTTCTCTACTTCTTCTCCTTCTTCTTCCCCTTCTTCCTCTTCTCCTTCTTCTTCTTCTTCTTCATCTTCTTCTCCTTACTCTTCTTCCTCTTCTTCTTATTCTTCTTCTTTTACTTCTTTTTTTTATTATTATTACTTTTTTTTTCTTCTGCTTCTTCTTCTTCCTCCTCTTTTCCCTCATCCTCTCCTTCTTCTTCTTCTTCTTCTTTCTCCTCTTCTTTCTCTTCATCTTCTTCTTCACCTTCTTCTTCTTTCTGATCTTCTTCTTCTTCGCCTTCTTCTTCTTCTTCTTCTTCTTCTTCTTAT
The DNA here is from genome assembly GCA_023846275.1 of Vanilla planifolia. Taxonomy (NCBI): domain Eukaryota; kingdom Viridiplantae; phylum Streptophyta; class Magnoliopsida; order Asparagales; family Orchidaceae; genus Vanilla; species Vanilla planifolia. The sequence continues at coordinate 62,488 of JAIUJO010002712.1, forward strand.
TAATCTTCTTCTGCTTGTTTTACTTCTTCTTCTTTTCCTTCTTGTTCTTCTTCTTCTTCTCATTATCATTCTTCTTGTTCTCGTTATTCTCCTTCTCCTTCCTCTTTTTCTTCGCCTTCTTCTCCTTCTCCTTCTTCTCTTCTTCTTCTTCTTCTTCTCCTTCTTATTCACCTTCTTCTTCTTCTTTAGCTTCTACTTCCTTTTCTTCCAGTTTTTCTTCTTCTTCTTCTTCTTTTTCTTCCTCTTCCTCTTCTTTTGCATCTTATTTTTCTTCTTCTTCTGCTTCTTCTTCTTCGTCTTATTCTTCTTCTTCTTGCTCTTCCATCTCTTCCTTTTCTTCTTTTTCTTCTACTTGTTCTTTTTGTTCTTCTTCTTCTACTATTACTGCTAATTCTTCTTCTTCTTCTTTTCCTTCTTCTCTTCTTCTTCTTCTTGCTGTTCCTCTAAATCTTCTTCTTCTTCTTCTTCTTCTTCTTCTCCTTCTTCTTCTTCTTCTTTGTCGTCTTCTTCATCTTCTTCTTCTTCTTCTTCTTCTCCTCCTCCTCCTCCTCCTCCTTCTTCTTCTTCTTCTTCTCCTCCTTCTCCTTCTTCTACTTCTTCTTCTTCTTCTTCTTCTTCTTCTTCTTCTTCGCCTTCTTCTTCCTCTTAATCTTCTTCTTCTTCATCTTCTTCCTCTTTTTCTTCTTCTTCTTAATCTTCTTCTTCTTCTTCTTTTTCATCTTCTCCTTCTTCTTCTTCTCCTCCTTCTTCTTCTTCTTCCTCTTCTTCTTCTTCTTCTTCTTCTTATTCTTCTTCTTCTTCTTCTTCTTCTTCTAATTCTTCTTCTCCTTCTTCTTTTCCTTCACTTCTTCTTCTTCTTCTTCTTCTTCTTCTTCTGCTTCTTCTATCTATTCTTGTTCTTCTTCTTCATCTTATTCTTTTTCTTCTTCTTCTTCTCCTCCTCCTACTTCTTCTTCTTCTTCTTCTTCTCCTTCTTCCTATTTTTCTTCCTCTTCTTCTTCTTATTCTTCTTCTTCTTCTTTTTCTTCTTCTTCTTCTTCTTCTTCTTCTTCTCCTTCTCCTCCTCTTTCTTCTTCTGCTTTTTCTTTCTTATGCTATTCTTCTTCTTCTTCTTCTTCTTCTTCAACTCCTTTTTCATCTTCTTCTTCTTCTTGTACTTCTTATTCTTTGTCTAATTCTTCTTCTCCTTTTCTTCTTCTTCTTCTTCTTCTTCTTCCCCTTCCTCTTCTTCTTCTTTTTCTTCTTCTTCTTCATCTTCTTCTTCTTCTTCTTCTTCTTCTTCATCTTCCCCTTCTCTTTCTTCTTCTACTTCTTCTTCGTCTTCTTCTTCTTCTTCTTCTTCTTCTTCTTCTTCCTCTTACTCTTTTGCTTCTTCTTCTTCTTCTTCTTCTTCTTCTTCTTTCTCTTCTTAATCATCATCTTCTTCTTCTTCTTTCTCTCCTTTTCTAATTTTTACTTCTTCTTCTTCACCTTCTTCTTCTTCACCTTCTTCTTCTTCATCTTCTTCCTCTTCTTCTTCCACTTCTTCATCTTCTTCTTCTTCTATTTCTTCTTCCTCTTCTTCTTTATCTTCTTCTTCTACTTCACCTTCTTCTTCTCCTTCTTCTTGTTTTTATTCTTCTTCTTCTTCTTCTTCTTCTTCTTCTTAGACATCTTATTATTCTTCTTCTTCATCTTCTTCTTCTTCCTCCTCTTCTTCTTCTTCAAATTCTTCTACTTCATCTTTTTCTTCTTCTTCTTCTTCTGCTTCCCATAATGCTTCTTCTTCTTCTTCTTCTTCTTCTTCTTCTTCTTCTACTACTACTTCTACTTCAACTTCCACTTCTTCTTCTTCTTTTTCTTCTACTTCTTCTACTACTTCTTCTTCTACTTCTTTTTTTGCTCCTTCTTTTTCTTCTACTTCTTTTTCTTCTTCTTCTTCTTCTTCTTCAATCTTTTCCTTCTTCAACATCTTCTTCCTCTTCTTCTTCTTCTCCTTCCTCTTCTTCTTCTCCCTATTCTTCTTCCTCTTATTCCACTTCTTATTCTTTTTCATGTACTTCTTATTCATCTTCTTCTTCTTCTTTTTCATCTTCATCTTTTCTTCCTCTTCTTTTTCATCTTAAAATTCCTCTTCTTCTTCTGTTTTTCTTCCCCTTCTTATTATTATAATTATAATGATTATTTTTGTTATTATTATTTATAATAATAATAATAATATTATTATTATTATTATTATTCCTCTTTCTTCATCTTCCTCCACTACTTCTTCTTCTTCCTCTTCATCATCATCTTCATCTTCTTCTTCTTCTTCCATTTCTAATTCTTCTTCTTCTTCTTCTTCTTCTTCTTCTATTTATTCTTCTTTTTCTTCTTTTTCTTCTTCTTCTTCATCTCCTTCTTGTTCTTCTTCTTCACCTTGTCCTTTTTCTTCTTCTTCTTCTTCTCCTTCTTCTTCTTCTACTTCTTATTCTTCTTCCTCTTCCTCCTACTCTTCCACTTCTTCTTCTTCTTCTCCTTCTTCTTCTTCTTCTAGTTCTTCATCTTCTTCTACCTCTTCTTCTTCTACTTCTTCTTCTTCTTCTTCTTCTCCTTCTTCATCTTCTTCTTCTTCTTCTTCCTCTACCTCATCTTCTTCTTCTTCTTATTCTTCTTCTATTTCTTCTTCTTCTTCTTCTTCTTCTACTTTATCCTCTTCTTCTTCTTCTTCTTCTTCTGCTTCTTCTTCTACATCATCCTCTTCTTGTTCTTCTTCTTGTTTTTCTTCTTCTTTTCCTTTTTCTTCTTCATCATCTTCTTCTTTTTATTCTTCTTCTTCTACTTCTTCTTCTTCTCCTTCTACTTTTCTTCTTTTCCTTCTTGTTCTTCACTTTCTTCTTCTTAATCATCTTCTTCTTTGCCTTCTTCTCCTTCTTCTTCTTCTTCTCTTCTTCTTTTTCTTCTCCTACTTCTACTACTTCTTTTTCTTCTCCATCTTATTCTTCTTCTTCTCTTCTTCTTCTTCTTCGACTTCTTCATCGTCTTCTTCTTCATCTTCTCCTTCTACTTTTTTCTTCTTCTACTTATTATTATTATTATTATTATTATTATTCTTCTTCTTCTTCTTCTTACTCTTCTTCAAATTCTTCTACTTCTTCCTCTTCTTCTTCTTCTCCTTCTCCTTCTTCTCCTTCTTCTTCTTCTTCTTCTTCCTCTTCTTCTTCTTTTTCTTCTTAAAATTGTTCTTTTTCTTCTTCTCCTTCATCACTTTCTTCTCCTTCTCCTTCTCCTTCCCCTTCTTGTTCTTCTAATCCTTCTTCTTCTTCCCCTTCTTGTTCTTCTTCTTCCTCTTCTTCTTCTTCTTCTTCATCTACTTCTTTTTCTTCATCTTTTCCTTTGTCTTCTTCTTCATCTTCCTCTTCTTCTTCTTTTTCTTCTTCTACTTCATCTTCTACTTCTTCTTCTTCTTCTTATTCTTCTTCTTCTTCTTCTCCTTCTACTTTATATTCTTCTTCTTCTTCTTCTTCTTTTATTATTTCTTCTTTATCAACTTTATCCTCTGCTTTTTCTTAACTTTCTTCTTCTGCTTCTTATCCTTCTTCTTCTTCTTCTTTCTTCTTCTTCTTCTTTTGAATCTTCTGCTTTTTCTTCTTCTTCTTCGCCCTCTTCCTCTTCTTGTTCTTCTTCTTCATCATCTTCCTCTTCTTCTTCTTCTTCTTCTTCTTATTCTTATTCTTCTTCTTCTTCTTCTTCTTCTTCTTGTTCTTCTTCTGCTTCTTATTCATCTTCTTCATCTTCTTCTTCTTGTACTTCTTCTATTTCTTATTCTTCATCTTCTTCTTCCTCTTTTTTTCTTTTTCTTCCACTTCTTCTTGTTCTATTTCTTCTTCTTCTTCTTCTCCTTCTTCAACTTCTTCTTATCCTTCTTCTTCTTCTTCTTCTTATTTTCCTTTTACTTCTTCTTCTCCCAGTTAATCCTCTTTTTCTTCTTCTTTATATTTTTCTTCTTATTCTTCTTCTTCTTCTTCTTCTTCTACTACTACTTCTCCTCCTATTTCTCTTATTTATTCTTCACCTTCTTCTTCTTCTTCTTGCTCTTTTTCTTGCTCTTCTACTTCTCCTACTTGTTCTTCTTCGTCTTCTTCTTATTATTGTTCTTCTTCTTCGTCTTCTTCTTCTTCTTTCGCCTTCTTATTATTTGGCCACTTCCACTTCTTCTTCTTCTTCCTCTTGTCCTTTCTTTCTTCCTCTTCTTCTTCTACTCCTTCCTCCTCTTCTTCATCTTCCTCTTCCACTTCTTCTTCTTCTTCCATTTCTTTTTCTTCTTCTTCTTCTTCTCTTTCTTCTTCTTCTTCTTCTTCTTTTTCAACTTCGCCTTTTTGTTCTTCACCTTCAACATCATCATCCACATCTTCTTCTTCTTCTTCTTTTTCTTCTTCTTCTTCTCCTTCTCCTTCTCCGAATTCTCATACTTTTTCTTCTTCTTCCCCTTATTCTTCTTCTTCTTCTTCTTCTTCTTCTTCTTCTTCTTATTTTTCTTCTTCTTTTTCTTCCACATCTTGTTCTTCTTCTTCTTCTTCTTCTAGAACTACTACTAGTACTACTACAACTACTACTTCAACTATTTCTATTTCCTATTCTTCTTTTTCTTCTTCTTCTTCTTCTTCTTCTTCTCTTTCTTTTTCTTCCACTTCTTCTTATTCTTCTTGTTCTTCTTCTTCTTGTTCTTCTTCGCCTTTCTCTTCTACTTCTTCTTCTTCTTCTTGTTCTTCTTTTTCTTCTTCTTCTTCTTCTTCATCATCTTCTTCTTCCTCTTCTTCTTTTTCCTCTTCTTTTTCCTCTTCTTCTTCTTTCTATTATTCTTCTTCTGCTTTTTCTTCTCATTCTTCTTTAACCTCTTCTTCTTCTTAGTCTTCTTCTTCTTCTTCTTCTTCTTCTTCTTCTTCTTTTTCGTCTTCTACTTCTTCTTTCGCCTCTTCTTCTGCTTGTTTTCCTTCTTCATTTTCTTCTTCTTCTTCCTCCTCCTCCTCCTCTGCCTCGTCTTCTTCTTCTTCTTCGTCTTCTTCTTCTTCCTCTTCTTCTTCTTCATCATCTTCTTCATCTACTAATTCTTCTTTTTCATATTCTTCTTCTTCTTCTTCTTTTTATTCTACTTCTTCTATTTCTTCTACTTCTTCTTCTCTACTTTTCTTCTTCTTCTTCTTCTTCACCTCCACCTCTGCCTCCTCCTCCTTCTTCTTCTTTTCCTCTTACTCCTTTTTCTACTTCTTCTTCTTCTTCTTCTTCTTCCTCTTCTTCTTTATCTACTTCATCTTCTTCTGCTACTTTTTCTTCTCCTTCTTCTTCTTCTTCCCCTTCTTCTTCTTCTTATTCATCTTCTGCTTCTTCTTCTTCCTCTTCTTCTTTTTCTCATTCTCCTTCTTCTTGTTCTCTTTCTTCTCCTTCTCCTTACTCTTCTCCTTCACCCTCTTCTTCTTCTTCTTCTTCTTCTTCTTCCTCTTCTTCTTCTTCTTTCGAGAACTTTTCTACTTCTTCTTCTTTTTCTTCTACTTCTTATTTTCTACTTCTTTTTTCCTCTTTTTCTACATCTTCTTCTTCTTCTTCTTCTTCTTTATCTTTTTTTTCTACATTGTCTTTTTCTTCTACTTCTTCTTCTTCTTCTTCACTTACTCCTTCTTCTTCTTCTTCTATTTCGCTTTCTTCTTCTCCTTCTTCTTCTTCTTCTTTTTCATTATCATCATCATCTTCTTCTTCTTCTTCTTCTTCTTCTTTTTCTTCTTATTTTTCTTCTCCTACTTCTTTTTCTTCTTCTTCGTCATGTTCTTCTTGTTCCTATTATTCTACTTTTTCTCCATCTTCTTCTTCTTCTTCTTCTTCTTTTCTTCTTCTACTTCTTCTTCTTCTTCTCCTTCTTCTTCTTCTCCTTCTTTTTCTTCTTCTCCTTCATCTTCTTCTACTTCTTCTTCATCTTCTCCTTCTCCTTCTTCGACTTCTTGATCTTCTTCTTCTTCTTCTTCTTCCTCTTTTTCTTCTTCTTATTCTTCTTCCTCGTCATCTTCTTCTTCTTCTCCTTCTTCTTCTTTTTCTTCTCCCACTTATTGTTCTCTTTGTTCTTCTTCACATTCTTCTTCCTCACATTCTTCTTCTTCACCTTTCTCTTCTTCTCCTTGCTCTTCTTCTTGCTCTTCTTCTTCTTCTTCATCATCTTCTTATTATTCTTCTACTTCTTCTTCTTCCTCTTCTTCTTCTTTGTCTTCTTCTTCTTCTCCTTCTTCTTCTTCTTCTTATTCATCTTCTACTTCTTCTTCTCCTTCTTCTAGTTATTCTCATACTTCTTCCTATTCACCTTCCCTTTCTTATCCTTCTCCTTCTTCTTCTTCTTCTTCATCAACTTCTTCTTCTTTTCTTCTTCTACTCCTTCAACTTCTACTTCTCCTTCTTCTTCTCCTTTGTCTCCTTCTTTTTCTTCTTCTTCCTCATCTCCTTCTTCTTCGCCTTCTTCTTCTTCTTCTTACACTTCTTCTGATTCTACTTCTACTTCTTCATCTTCATCATCTTCTTCTCTTTCTCTGTCTTCTCTTCCTTCTTTCTCCTTTTCCACTCATTCTTCTTCTTTTTCCTCTTTTCCTTCTTCTTCTTCTTCTTCTTCTTAATCTTCTTCTTCCCCCTCTTCTTCTACTTATTCTTCTTCTTCTTCTTCTTCTCCATCTCCTTCTCCTTCTTCTCCTTATCCTTCTCCCTCTTCTTCTTCTCCTTCTTTTTCGTCCCCTTCTTCTTCTTCTTCTTCTTCTACTTCTTCTTTTTCTTCATCATCATAATCTTCTTCTTCTTCTTCTTCTTCTTCCTCTTCTTTTTCTTCTTCTTCTTCTTCTAGTTCTTCTTCTTCTTCTTCATTTTCTTCTTCTTCTTCCTCCTCTTCTTCTTCTTCTTCTTCCTCTTCTTCTTCTTCCTTTTCTACTACTACTGCTACTACTACTTCTACTTCTTCTTTTTCCTATTCTTCTTCTTCTTTTTTTTCTTCTTCCTGTTGTTTTATACTTCCTCTATTTCTTCTACTTCTTCATCATCATCATCATCATAATCTGTTCTTCTTCCTCCTCTTCTCCTTCTTCTTCTTCTCCTTCTTCTACCTCTACTTCTTCTTTTTCTTCTCCTTCTTGTACTTCTTAATCTTCTTCTTCTTCTTCTTCTTCTTCTTCCTCCTCCTCTTTTCCTTCTTCTTCTTCTTTTTTTTTTATTCTTCTTCTTCTTCTTCTTCTTCTTCTTCTTCTTCTTCTCCTTCTTCTTCTACTTCTCCTTTTTCTACTTCTTCTTCCTCTTCTTCTTCATCTTCACCGTCTTCTTCTTCTTCATCTTCTTCTTATTCTTCTTCTTCTACACCTTCTTCACCTTCTTCATCATCATCATCATCATCTTCTTCTTCTTCTTCTTCTTCTTCTTCTTCTTTTGTTTCTTCTTCTTCTTCCTCTTCTTCTTCTTCTTCTTCTTCTAGTTCTTCTTCATCTTCTTCTTCTACTTCTTCTTCTTCTTCTTCTTCTTCTTCTTATTCTTCTTC
>JAIUJO010002712.1:80000-82500 GCA_023846275.1 Vanilla planifolia
TTCTTCTTCTACTACTTCTAATTCTTATTCCTCTTCTTCTACTTTTTCTTCTTCCTCTTCTTCTTCTTCTTCTTCCTCCTTTTCTTCTTCCTCCACTTCTTCTGCTTCTTCTTCTTCATTTTCTTTGTCTTATTCTTCTTCTTGTTCTTCTTCTTCTTCTTCTTCTTCTTTTACAACTGCTACTACTACTTCTTCTTCTTCTTCTCCTTCTTCATCTTCATCTTCTTCTTCTTTTTCTTCTTTATTTTCTTCATCATCATCTTTTTCCTTTCTTCTTCTTCTTCTTCTTCTTCTTCTTCTTCTTCTCCTTCTTCTACTTCTTCTTCTTCCTCCTCCTTCTCTTCTTCTTCTTCTTCTCCTCCTTCTTCTTTTTCTTCTTATTCTTCTTCTTCCTCATCTTCTTCTTCTTCCTCATAATCATCACCATAATCTTCTTCTTCTTCTTCATCTTCCTCTTCTTCTTCGAATTCTTCATCTTCTTCTTCTGCTTCTTTTTCTTCATCTTCTTCTTCATATTCTTCATCTTGTTCTTATTCTTGTTTTTCTTCTTGGTCTTCCTCTTCTTCTGTTTCTTCTTGTTCTTGTTCTTCTTCTTCTTCGTCCCCTTCTTGTTCTTGTTCTTCTTCTTCTTCTTCTTCTTCCTTTGTACTTCTTCTTTTTCTTTTTCTTCTTCCTCTTCTTCTTCTTCTTCTTCGCCTTCATCTTCTTTTACTTCTACTTCTTCTTCTTCTTCCCCTACTACTATGCTACTTATTCTACTACTTCTTTTTCTTCTTCTTCATATTCTTCTCCATGTTCTTATTCTCCTTCTTCTTCTTCTCCATCTTCTTCTTCTTCTTCTCCTTCTTTTACTTCTCCTTCTTCTTCTTGTTCTTCTTGTTCTTCATCTTCTTCTTCTTCTTCTTTTTCTTATTTTTTTTTCTTCTTCTTTTATTCTTCAACTGCTACTCCTAGTACTACTACAACTATTAACACTACGACTTCTACTTCTTCTTCTTCTTCTGTTTCTTCTTCTTCTTCTTATTCTTTTTCTTCTTCATCTTCTTCTTCTTCTTCTTCCTCCTTCTCTTATTCTTCTTCCTCTTCTTCTTCTTCTTCTTCTTCTTTTACCTCTAACTTCTTCTTCATCATCTTTTTCTTCTTCTTCTTCTTCTTCTCATTCTTCTTTTTCTTCTTCTTCCTCTTTTTCTTGTTCTTATTCTTCTTCTTCTTCTTCTTCTTCTTCTTCTTCTTCTTAATCTTATTCTTCTTGTTCTTCTTGTTCTTCCACCCTTCTTCTTCTTCTTCTTCTACTTCTTCTGCTTTTGTTTCTACTTCTTCTTCTTCTTCTTCCTCTTCTTCTTCTTCTTATTATTTTTCTTCTTCTTCGTCTTCTTCTTTTTCTTCTTCTTCTCCTTCTTCTTCTTCTTCTTCTCCTCCTCCTCCTCCTCCTCTTCCTTCTCCTTGTTTTCCTTTTCCGTCTCCTTCTTCTCTTTGTTTTTTTTGTTCTTCTTCTCCTTTTTCTTCCACTTTTTTTCTTCTTCTGCTTCTTCTAATTCTTATTCTTCTTCTTCTTCTTCTTCTTCTTCTTCTTCCTCTTCTTCTTCTTCGTCTTCTTCCTCCTCTTCTTCTTCTACCACTTCTTCCACCTCTTCTTCTTCTTCTTCTTCTTCTTTGTTTTCTTTCTCTTGCTCTTCTTCATGTTGTTGTTCTTTTTCTTTTTCTTCTTCTTCTTCTACTACTACTACTACTTCTTCTTCTTCTTCTTCTTCCACGTCTTCTTCTTCTCCTTCTTCTTCTTCTTCCCCTTTCTCTTCTTCTTCTTCTTCTTCTTCTTCTTCTTCTCCTCCTTGTACTTTTTCTGCTTCTTTTTCTTCATCTTTTTTTCTTCTTTTTCCTCTTCTTCTTCTTCTTCTTCTTCTTCTTCTTCCACTTCTTCTTCTTTCAAATATTCTTCTTCTTCTTTTTCTTCTTATCTTCTTATGTCTCTTGATATTCTTGGTCTTCTTCTTCCTCTTCTTCTTCTTCTTCTTCTTCTTCTTTTTCTTCTTCTTCTTTCGCTTCCTTTTCTGCTTGTTTTCCTTCTTTTTTTTCCTTCTTCTTCTTCTTCTTCTTCTACTTATTATTCCTCTTCTTCTTCCTCCTCCTCCTCTTCTTCTTCTTCATATTCATCTACTTCTACTTCTTACTGTAAAATGTTCTTTTTCATCATTATCATCTTCTTGTTCTCCTTCTTCTTCTTCTTCTTCTTCTTCTTCTTCTTCTTTTCTTCCTCTTTCTCTTCTTCTTCTTCTATTACTACTACTGTTTCCTCTTCTTCCTCTTCTTCTTCTTCTTCTTCTTCTTCTCCTTCTTTTCTTCCTCTTCTTCTTCTTTTTGTTCCTCTTCTTCTTCTCCTTCTTCTTCTTCTTCCTCTTTCTCTTCTTCTTCTTCTTCTCCTTCTCGTTGTTCATCTTCTTCATCTTTTTCTTCATCTTATTCTTCTTCCTCTTCCTCTTCTTCTTCTTCTTCCTCTTCTTCT
>JAIUJO010002712.1:92500-95000 GCA_023846275.1 Vanilla planifolia
TCTTCTTCTTCTTCTACTCCTCCTCCTTTTTCTCCTTCTCCTTCTTCTTCTTCTTCTTCTTCTTCTTCTTCTTCATTTTCTTCTTCTTCTTCTTCTTCTTCTACAACTTCTTCTTTTTCTTCTTCTCCTCCTTCTCCTCCTCCTCCTCCTGCTCCTCTTCCTGTCCCTTCTTCTTCTTCTTCATCATCATCTACTTCTTCTTCTTCTTATTCTTCTTCTTCCACTTCTACTTCTTCTTCCTCTTCTTCTTCTTTCACTTCTTATTCTTCATCATCCTATTCTTCTTCTTCTTCTTCAATTTCTCCTTCTTCTTCCTCTTCTTCTCCTTCTTCTCCTTCTTATTCTTCTTTTTCTTCTCCTTCTTCTTATTCTTCTTCTACATTATCTTCTTCTTACTCTTCTACTTCTTCTTCTTCTTCTCCGTCCACAACTACAATAGCTTCTTCTACAACTACTACATCATCTTCTTCTTCTTTTTCTTGTTCTTCTTATTATTCTTCTTCTTCGTCTTCCTCCTCTTCTTCCTCTTCCTGTTGTTGTTCTTTTTCTTCCTCTTCTTCTTCTTCTTCTACTACTTATTATTATTATTCTTCATCTTCTTCTTCTTGCTCTTCTTCTACTTCTTCTTCTTCTTCTTCAACTACTACTTTTTCTTGTTGTTGTTGTTCTTCTTCTTTTTCTTCTTTCTCTTCTTCTACTTCTGCTTCTTTTTCTTCTTCTTCTTCTTCTTCATCATCTTCTTCTCCTACTTCTCCTTCTTCTTCTTCTTCCTCTTCTCCTTCTTCTTCTTCATCTTCTTCTCCTTCTTCTTCTTCTTCTTCTTCTCTTCTTTGTCGTCTTCTTCTTCTTCTTCTACATCTCCTCCTTCTTCTTCTTCTTCTTCTTCTCCTTCTCCTTCATCTTCTACTTCTTCTTCTTCTACTTCTCCTTCTTCTTCTTCTTCTTCTTCTTCTCCTCCTCTTCCTTCTTCTCTTTCTTCTTCTGTCTCTCCTTCTCCTTCTTCTTTTTCTTCTTCATCTTCTTCTCTTTCTCTATCTTCTTCTCCTTCTCTATCTTCTTCTCCTTCTTCTTCTTCTGCTTCTTCATCTTCTTTTTCTTCTTCTTCTTCTTCTACTTCTTCTTCTTCTTCTTCTTTTTCTTCTTCTCCTTCTTCTTCTCCTGCTTCTTCTTCTTCTCCTTCACCTTCTTCTTCTCTGTCTTCTTCTTCCCATTCTTCTTCTTCTTCTCCTCCTTCTTCTTCTACTTCTTCTTCTTTCACTTTTTGTTGTTCTTCTTCTTGTTGTTGTTATTAATTTTCTTCTTCTTTTAGTTTTTCTTGTTATTTTTCTTCTTAGTCTTCATCTTCCACTCCTTTAACTTCTTCTTCTTCATCTTTTTGTTCTTAATCTTTTCTTCTTCTACATCTTCTTCTTCTTCCTCTTCTTATCCTACTTCTTGTTCTTCTTCTTCATCTTCTTCTTCTTTTCCTTCTTTTCCTTCTTCTTCTTCATTCACTTCTTATTGTACTTCTTCTTATTCCTCCTCTTCCTCTTCTCCTCTTTCTTCATCTTCTTCTTCATCTTCTTATTCATCTTCTACTTCTTCTTCTTTTTCTTCTTCTTCTTCCCCATCTTCTTCTACTTCTACTTCCTCCTCTTCTTCTTCTTCTTCTTCTACTTCGTCTTCTTCTTCATGCTCTTCTTCATGTTCCTCTTCTTCTTGTTCCTCTTTTTCTTTTTCCTCCCCTTCTTATTCCTCCTCTTCTTCTTCTTCTTCTTCTTCTTTTACTCCTTTTTCTTCTTTTTCTTCTTCGTCTTCTTCTTCTTCTTCTCCTTCTTCTTCTTTTTATTCTTCCTCTTCTTCATCCTCCTATTCTTCTTCTTCTTTTTCCTATTCTTCTTCTTCTTCTTCTTCTACTTCTTCATCTTCTTCTTCTTCTTCACCATTACCATTATCATCATCATCATCTTCTTCTTCTTCTTCTTCTTCTACTACCTCTTCATCTACTTCTTATTCTCCTTCTTTCGCTTCTTCCTCTTCTTCTTCTTCTTCTTGTTCTTCTTCTTCTTCTTCTTCTGCTTCTTCTTCGTCTTCTTCTTCTTCCCCTCCTTTTTCTAATTTTTCTTCTTCTTCTTCTTCATCTTCTTCTTCTTCCTCAACTTATTCTTCTTGTTCTTTTTCTTCTCCTTCATCTTCTTCTTTTTCTTGTTTCACTTCTTCTTGTTCTTCTTCCTTTTCTTCCGCTACCTATTCGTCTTTTTGTTCTTCTTCATGTTCTTCTTCTTCTTTTTCTTATCCTTCTTCCTCTTCTTCTTGTTCTTATTCTTCTTTTACTTCTTCTTTTTCATCCTCTTTTTATTTTTCTTCTTCTTCTTCTTCTTCTTCTATTTCATCTTCTTCTTCTTCTTCATCTACTTCTTCTACTTCCTCATCTTCTTTTTCTTCTACTTCTTCTTCTTCTTTTACTACTTCTTTTCTTCTTTTTCTTCTTCTTCTTCTTCTTCTTCTTCTTCTTCTTATT
>JAIUJO010002712.1:100000-102500 GCA_023846275.1 Vanilla planifolia
TCTTCTTCTTCTTCTTCTTTTTCCTCTTCTTCTTCTTCTTCTTCTTCCCTTTTTGATTCAACTTCCTCTACTTTTTTTCATCTTCTTTTTCATCTTCTTCATCATCATCATCATCATCTTCTTCTTCTTCTTCCTCGTCTTCTCTTTCCTCTTCTTCTTCTTTTTTTTCTTCTTCTTCTACTGTTGCAACTTGTTCTTCTTCCTCTTCTTCTTCTTCCTCTTCTTCTTCTCCACCTTCTTCTTCTTCTTCCCTTCTTCTTCTTCTTCTTTTTCTTCTTCATCATCATCTTCTTCTTCTTCATTTTATTCTTCTTCTTCCTCTTCGTCTTCTTCTTCTTCCTCTTCTTTTTCCTCTTCTTTTTATTTTACTTTTTCTTCTTCTTCTTCCAACTTTTCTTCCTCTTCTTCTTCTTTTACTTCCTCCTCCCCTTCTTCTTCTTCTACTTCTTCCTCTTCTTCTTCTTTTTCTTCTACTTCTTCTTCTTCTTCATCATCTTCTTCTTCTTCTTCTACTTCTTCTTCTTCTTCTTCTTCTTCTTCTTCTTCTCCTTCTTCTTATTCTTCTTCTTCCTCTTCTTCTTCTTCTTCTTCTTCTTCTACTTCTGGTTGTTGTTTTTGTTGTTGTTATTGTTCTTCTTCTTCTTCTTCCTCTTCTTCTTCATCTTCTCCTTCATCTTCTTCTTCTTCTTCTTCTTCTTCTTCTCCTTCTTCTTCTCCTCCTCCTCCTCCTTCATTTTCTTCTTCCTCTTCTTCTTTTTCTACCTCTTCTAATTGTTGTTGTTGCTGTTCTTCTTCTTCTTCTTCATCATCTTCCTCTCGTTCTTCTTCTTCATGTTCTTTTTCTTTTTCTTCTTCTTCTTCTTCTTCTTCTTCTTCTTCTTCTTCTCCTTCTTTTTCTCCTTCTTCTTCTTCTTCTTCTTCTTCGTCTTCTTCTTCTTCTTTTTCCTCTTCTTCTTCTTTTTCATCTTGTTCTTCTCCTTCTTCTTCTTTTTCTTCTTCTTTTACATCTTCTTCTTCTTTTTCTTCTTCGCTTGCTCCTCCTCCTCCTCCACCCCCTCCTCCTCCTCCTCCTTCTCCTCCTTCTTTATCATCATCTACTTCTTCTTCTTCTTCTTCTTCTTCTTATTCTTCTTCTTCCCCTTCTACTTCTTCTTCCTCTTCTTCTTATTTCACTTCTTGTTCTTCTTCCTCCTCCTCCTCTTCTTCTTCCTCTTCTTCTCCTTCTTCTTCTTCTTCTTTTTCTTCTTCTTCTCCTTCTTCTTCTTCTTCTTCTTCTTCTTCTTCTTCTTTTCTTCTTCTACTTCTTCATCTACATTGTCTTCTTCTTAATCTTCTTCTTCTTCTTCTCTTTCTACAACTACTACATCTTCTTCTACAACTACTACATCATCTTCTTCTTCTTCTTCTTGTTCTTCATATCATTCTTCTTCTTCATCTTCCTCCTCTTCTTCTTCTTGCTAGTCTTCGTCTTCTTCTTCTACTTACACTTCTTATTATTATTCTTCATCTTCTTCTTCTTGCTCTTCTTCTACTTCTTCTTCTTGTTCTTCTTCTTCTTCTTCAATTACTACATCTTTTTCTTGTTGTTGTTGTTCTTCATCTTCTTCTTCTTTTTCTTCTTGTTCTTTTTCTTCTTCTTCTTCTTCTTGTTCTTCTACTACTTCTGCTTCTTTTTCTTCTTCTTCTTCTTCTTTTTCTTCTTCTTCTTCATGTTCTTCTTCTTCTTCTTCATCTTCTTCTTCTGCTTCTCCTTCTTCTTCTTCCCCTTCTCCTTCTTCTTCGTCTTCTCCTCCTTCTCCTTCTTCTTCTTCATCTTCTTCTTCTGCTTCTCCTTCTTCTTCTTCTTCCCCTTCTCCTTCTTCTTCTTCTTCTTCTCCTTCTCCTTCTTCTTCATCTTCTTCTTCTTCCACTTCTTCTACTTCTTCTTCTTCTTCTTCTTCTCCTTCCTCTCCTTCTTCTACTTCTTCTTCTTCTCCTTCTCTTGCTTCTTCTACTTCTTCTTCTTCTTCTTCTTCTACTTCTCCTACTTCTTCTTCTTCTTCTTCTTCTTCTACTTCTTCTCCTCTTTCTTTTACTTCTTCTTCTTCTCTTTCTTCTTCTTCTTCTTCTTCTTCTACTTCTTCATCTTTTTCTCCTTCTCCTTCTTCTTCTTCTTCTTCTTCTTCTTCTTATTCTTCTCCTTCTTCTTCTCCATCTTTTTCTTCTCCTTCTTCTTGCCTCCTTCTTCTTCTTCTTCTCCTTCTTCTTCTTCTTCTCATTCTTCTTCTTCTTCTCCTTCTTCTTCTTCTTCTTCTTCTTTCACTGGTTCTTCTTCTTCTTCTTATTTTTGTTCTTCTTCTTTCAGTTCTTCTTGTGCTTATTCTTCTTATTCTTCATCTTACACTCCTTCAACTTCTTCTTCTTCTTCTTTTTCTTCTTGATCTTTTTCTTCTTCTAGTTTTTCTTTTTCTTCTTCTTCCTCTTCTTATCCTACTTCTTCTTCTCTTCTTCTTCTTCTCCT
>JAIUJO010002712.1:110000-112500 GCA_023846275.1 Vanilla planifolia
CTTTTACTTTTTCTTCTTCTTCTTGTCCTTCTTCTTCCACTTTTTCTTCTTCTTATTCCTCTTCTTCTTCTTCGTCCTCTCCTTCATAATCATTATCTTCTCGTTCTTCTTGTTCTTCTTCATTTTTTCTTCTTCTTCTTCATCTTGTTCTTCTTTTACTTCTTCTTGTTCCTCTTCATCTTCGTCTTCTTCTTCTTTGTATTCTTCTTCTTCTTCTCTACCTCCTCCTCCATCTCCTCCTTCTTCTTCTTCTTGTTCTTCATCTTCTTTTTCCTCTTTTTCTTTTTCTTCCTTTTCTTCTTCTACTTCAACTTAACTTTTTCTTCTCCATCTTCTTCTTCTTCTTCCCCTTCTTCTTCTTCTCCTACTTCTTCTTCTTCTTCTTCTTCCTCTTCTTCTTATTCTTCTTCTTCTTCCTGTTCTTCTTCTACTTCTTCTCCTCCTTCTTCTTCTGGTTTTTCTTCTTCTTCTTCGTCTTCTTCAACTTCTTCTTCATATTCTTCTTCATCTTCTTGTTTTACTTCTTCTCCTTCATCATCATTATCTTTTTCTTCTTCTTCTTCTTCTTCTTCTTCTTATTGTTATTTTTCTTCTTCTTCCTTTTCTCCCTCTTCTTCTTATTCCTATTCTTCTTCTTCCTCTTCTTCTTCTTCTTCTTCTTCTTCTTCATCTTCTTCTTCCACTTGCTCTTCTTCTTATTCATTTTCTTCTTCTTCTTCTTCTTCTTCTTCTTCTTCTTTTTCTTCTTCTTCTTCTTCTTCTTCTTCTACTTTTTCTTCTTCTTCATCGTGTTCTTATTCTTCTTATTGTTCTTCTTCTTCTTTCACTTGTTGTTATCCTTCTTCTTCCTTGTCTTCTTCTTCTTCTTCTTTCTTCCTTGTTCTTCTTCTTCATCATCATCTTCTTCTTCTTCAACTTATTATTTTTCTTCTTTTTCTTCTTCTTCTTCTTCTTCTAATTCTTCTTCTTTTTCTTCTACTTCTCCTTCTACTTCTTCTTCTTCTTTTACTACTTCTACTTCTTCTTCTTCTTCTTCTTATTCTTCTTCTTCTTCATCTTCCTCTTCTTCTACTTCTTCTTTTCCTTCTACTTCTTCTTCTTCTTCTTCTTCTTGCTTTTCTACTTCTTCTTCTTCTTCTGCATTTTATTCTTCTTCTTCTTCTTGTTCTTGTTCTTCTTCTTCTTCTTCTTCTTCATCTTCTCCTTCTTCTTGTACTTCTTTTTCATTTACTTCTACTTCTTTTTCTTCTTCTTTTTTTCTTCTTCTTCTTCTTCATCTTCTTTTTCTTGTTCTTCTTCTTCTTCTTCTTCTTCTTTGTCTTCTTATTCATGTTGTTCTTCCACTTCTTCTTAATCCTACTTCTTCTTCTCCCTTTTCTTCTTCTTCTTATTCATCATCTACTTCTTCTTTTTCTTCTTCTTCTTGTTCATCTTCAACTTCTTCTACTTCCTCTTCTTCATTTTCTTCTTCTACTACTTCTTTTTCTTCTTTTTCTACTCCTTCATCTTCTTTTTCTTCTTCTTGCTTTTTCTTCTTCTTCCTCTTCCTCTTATTCTTCCTCTTCTTCTTCCTCTTTTTCTTCTTCTATATCTACTTCTTCTTCTTCTTCTTCTTCTTCTTCAACTTCTTCTACTTCCTCCTCTTCATCTTCTACTTCTTCTTGTTCTACTTCTTCTTCTTCTTCATCTTCTCCTTCTTCTTCTTCTTCTTGTTCTTTTTTCTTTTTCTTCTTTTTCTTCTTCTTCTTCTTCTTCTTCTTCTTCTTTCATTTCTTCTTCATCTTGTTCTTATTCCTATCCTTCTTCTTCTTCTTCTTCTTCTTCTTCTTCTTTCTTTTCATCATCTTCTTCTTCTTCTTCTTCCACTTGTCCTTCATCTTCTTCTTCTTCCTCTTTTTCTTCTTCTCTATCTTCTTCTTCTTTTACTAGTACTTACTCCTCTACTTGTTCTACTTCTTCTTCATTATCTTTTTCCTATTCTTCTACTATTACTACTTCTACTTCTTCTTTTTCAAATTCTTTTTCTTCTTCATCAAATTCTTCTTCTTCTTCTTCTTCTTCGTCTTCTACCTCTTCTTCTTCTTCTTCTACTTCTTCTTCTTGCCCTTCTTCGTCTAATTTTTCTTCTTCTTCTTCTCGTTCTTCTTCTTCCACTTCTTCTTTTTCTTATTGCACTTCATCTACTACCTCTTTTTCTTCTTCTTCTTCTTCCTTTTCCTCTTCTTCTTCTTCTTCTTCTTTTTATTCCTCTTCCCCAACTTGTTCTTCTCCATCTTCTTCTTCCTCTACTTCTTCTTCTTCTTCTTCATCTTCTGCATCTTCTTCTTCTTCTTCTTTTCCATTTTTTTGTTCTTCTTCTTTTTCCTCTTCTTCTTCTACTTTTTTTACTTCTGCTTTTTCTTCTTCTTCTTGTTCTTCCTCTTATTCTTCTTTTAATTCTTCTTTTTCTTCTCCGTCTTCTTATTCTTCTTCTTCTTTTTTTTCTTCTTCTTTATCTTCT
>JAIUJO010002712.1:132500-137500 GCA_023846275.1 Vanilla planifolia
CTTCTTCTTCTTCTTCTTCTTTCACTTCTTCTTGTTCTTTTTCTTCTTCTTCTTCTTTCTCCTCTTCTTCTTCTTCTTCTTCCACTTCTTCCTCTTCTTTTTCTTCTTCTTCTTCCTCCTCTTCTTCTTATTCTTCCTCTTCTTCTCCTTCCTCTTGTACCTCTTCTTCTATTTCTTCTTATTCATCCTCTTCTTTTTCTTCTTCTTATTCTTCTTCTACTACTACTACTACTTGTTCTTCTTCTTCTTCTTGTTCCCTTTCTTCTTGGTCGTCATCATCTTCCTTTTCTTATTCTTCGTCTTCTTTTTCTTCTTCTCTTGTTCTTCTTCTAGTTCTTCTTCTTCTTCTTCTTCTACTTCTTCTTCTGCTACTTCTTCTTCTTCTTTCACTTCTTATTATTCATCTTCTTCTTATTCCTCTTCTTCTTCTTCCTTTTCTTATTTGTCTTCTTCTTCTTTTTCTTTCTCCTAATCTTCTTCATCTTCTACTGCTTCTTCTTTTTCTTCATCTTCTTCTTCTTCATCATGTTCTTCTTCTTCTTCTTCTTCCTCTTATTATTCTTCTTCTTCTTATTCTTATTCTTCTTATTCTTCTTGTTCTTTTTCATCTTCTTCTTCCTTTTTTACTTCATCATCTTCTTTTTCTTCTTTTTCTTCTTTTTCATCTTCTTCATCTTTCCGTTCTTCTCCTTCTTCTTCTTCTTCTTCTTCTTCTTCTTCTTTCACTTCTTCATGTTCTACTTCTTATTCTTCTACTTCTTCTTCTTCTTCTTCTGCTACTTCTTCTTTCACTTCTTCTTGGTTTTCTTCTTCCTCTTCCACTTCTTCCTCTTCCTCTTCTTCTTCTTCTTCTTCTTCTTCTTTTTCTTCTTCTTCCTCTTCTTCTTCTTCTTCTTCTTCTTCCTCTTCTTCTTCCTCTAACACTTCTTTTTCTTCATCATTTTGTTCTTCTTCTTGTTCCTCTATTGTTACTACTTCTTTTTCTTCTTCTTCTTCTTCCACCTCCTCTTCTACATCTTCCTCTACTTCTTCTTCTTCATTTTCTTCTTCTTCTTCTTCATCTTCTTCTTCTTCTTCTTCTTCTTCATTTTCTTCTTCTTCTTCATCTTCTTCTTCTTCTTCTTCTTTTTCTCCTTCTTCTGCTTCTTCTTCTTCTTCTTTTTCTAATTCTTCTTCTTCTTCTTCTCCTTCTTCTTCTTCAACTTCTTCTTCTTCTTCTACATCTCCCTCTTCCTCTTTTTCTTCTTCTTCTTCTTCTTCTTCTTCTTATTTTTCTTCTTCATCATCTTTTTCTTCTTCTTCTACTTCTTCTTCTTCTTCTTCTTCTTTTTCTTCTACTACTACTACTACTTCTTCTTCTCCTTCTTCGTCTTGTTCTTCTTCTTCTTCTTTCCCTTCTTGTTCTTGTTCTTCTTCTTCTTCTTCCACTTCTTGCTCTTCTTTTTCTTCATCTTCTTCCTCTTCTTCTTCTTCTCCTTCCTCTTCTTCTCCTTCCTCTTGTCCCACTTCTTCTATTTCTTCTTCTTCAACCTCTTCTTCTTATTATTCTTCTTCTTCTACCACTACTTCTTCTTCTTCTTCATCTTCTTGTTCTACTTCTTCTTCTTTGTCATTATCTTTCACTTCTTTTTCTTCGTCTTCTTTTTTTGTTTCTTCTATTTCTTCTTCTTCTTCTTCATCATCTTCTTCTTCTTCTTCTTCTTCTTCTTCTACTACTTCTTCTTCTTCTTCTTCTTATTCTTATTCTTCTTCTTCATCTTCTTCTTCTTCTTCTTCTTCTTTTTCTTCTTCTTCTACTTCTTCTTCTTCATCTTTTTCTTCTTCTGCTTCTTCTTCTTCTTCTTCCACATCTTCCTCTCCTTCTTCTGCTTCTTCTTCTTCTTCTTCTTTTACTTCTTCTTCTACTTCTTCTTCTTCTTTTTCTTCTTCTTCTTCTTCTTCTTCTTCTTCTTCTATTACTACTACTACTTTTTCTTCTTCGTCTTCTTGTTCTTCTTCTTCTTCTTCTTCTTTCACTTCTTCTTGTACTCCTTCTTCTTCCCTTCTTCTTCTTCTTCTTCTTCTACTTCTTCCTCTTGTTTTTCTTCTTCTTCCTCCTCCTCTTCTTCTTCTTCTTCTTGTACCTCTTCTTCTATTTCTTCTTCTTCAACCTCTTCTTCTTCTTCTTCATCATCTTCTCCTTCCTCTATTTCTTCTTCTTCTTCTTCCTTTTCCTTTTTATCTTCTTTTTTGTCTTTTTCCTCACCTTCTTCATCTTCCACTGCTTCTTCTTCTTTTTTTTCTTCTTCTTCTTCTTGATCATCATAATCTTCTTCTTCTTCTTCTACTTCTTCTTCTTCTTCTTCTTCTTCATTATCATCATCATCATCATCTTCTTCTTCTATTTCTTCTTATTCTTCTTCTTCTTCTTTTTCTTCTTCTTTCACTTCTTCTTCTTCTTCTTCTTCTTTCACTTCTTCTTGTTGTACTTCTTCTTCTTCTTATTCTTATTCTTCTTCCTCTTCCTCTTCTTCTTCTAATTCTTCTTATCCTTCTTCTTCTCTTCCTTCTTCTTCTTCTTCTTCTTTCACTTCTTCCTGTTCTACTACTTCTTCTTCTTCTTCCTTTTCTTCTTCTTCTTCTTCTTCTTTGCCTTCTTCCTCTTCTTCTTCTTCTTCTTCTTCTCCATCTTCTTCTTCTTTTTCTTCTTCTTCTTCCTCTTCTTCTTCTTCTACTTCTTCTTCCTCTTCTTCTTTCTCATCTTTTTCTTCTTTTTCTTCTTTTTTTTCTTTCACTTCTTCTCCTTCTTCTTCTTCTTCTTCTTCTTCTTCTTTCACTTCTTCTTGTTCTACTTCTTCTTCTTACTCTTCTTCTTCTTATTCTTTTTCTTTTTCTTCTTCTTCTTCTTCCTCTTCTTCTTCTTCTTCTTTTTCTTCTTTTTCTTCTTCTTTTTCTTTCACTTCTTCTCCTTCTTCTTCTTCTTCTTCTTCTTCTTTCACTTCTTCTTGTTCTACTTCTTCTTCTTCTTACTCTTCTTCTTCTTATTCTTTTTCTTTTTCTTCTTCTTTTTCTTCTTCATCATCTTCCTCTTCTTTTTCCTCTTCTTCTTCTTCTTATTCTTCTTCCTCTTCTTCTTTTTCTTCTTCTTCTTCTTCCACTTCCTCTTCTTCTTCATCTTCTTCTTCTTCTTCTTTAACTTCTTGTTGTTCGTCTTCTTCTTCTTCCTCTTCCCCATTTTCTTCATCTTCCATTACTTCTTCTTTTTCTTCTTCTTCATCATCATCATCTTCTTCTTCTTCTTCTTCTTCATCTTCTCCTTTTTCTTCCTCCTCTTTTTCCTCTCCTTCTTCTTATTATTCTTCTTCTTCTTCTTGCACTTCTACTTCTTCTTCTTCTTCTTCTTAAAAATCTTCTTCTTCCTTTTCTTCTTTTTCTTCTTTTTCTTCTTCCTCTTCTTTCACTTCTTTGCCATCTTCTTCTTCTTCTTCTTCTTCTTCTTCTTTCACTTCTTCATATTCTACTTCTTCTTCTTCTTCTTCTTCTTCTTCTTCTTCTTCTTCTTCTTCTTCTTCTTCTTTCACTTCTTCATATTCTACTTCTTCTTCTTCTTCTTCTTCTTCTTCTTCTTCTTTTTCTTCTACTTCTTCTTTCTCTTCGCCTTTTTCTTCTTCTTCTACTACTTCTTTTTCTTCTTCTTTTTCTTCTTCTTCCACTTCTTCTTCTTCTACTTCTTCTTCTACTTCTTCTTCATCATCTTTTTCTTCTTTTTTTTCTTCTTCTTCTTTCACTTCTTCTCCATCTTCTTCTTCTTCTTCTTTCACTTCTCCTTGTTCTACTTCTTCTTCTTGCTCTTCTTCTTCTTCTTCTTCTTCTTCTTCTTTTTCTTCTTCTTTCTTCTTCTTCTTCTTCTTCTTCTTCTTCCTCTTCTTCTTCTTCTTCTTCATCATCCTCTTCTTTTTTTTCTTCTTCTTTTTCTTCTTAATCCTCTTCTTCAACTTGTTCTTCTCTTTCTTCTTCTTCTTCTACTTCTTCTTCTTCTTCTTCTTCATCTTCTTCTTCATTTTCTTCTTCTTCTCTACCTTTTCGTTCTTTTTCTTTTTCCTCTTCTTCTTCTTCTTTTTCTGCTTCTTCTTTTTCTTCTTCTTCTTGTTCTTCCTCTTGTTCTTCTTCTAATTCTTCTTTTTCTTCTTCTTCTTCTTATTCTTATTCTTCTTATTCATCTTCTTCTTATTATTCTTCTTCTTCTTCTTCTTTTTCCATTTCTTCTTCTTCTTCTTATTCCTCTTCTTCTTCTTCCTCTTCTTCTTCTTCTTCTTCTTCTTCTTCTTCTTCTTCTTTTCCTTCTTCTTCTGTCCCTTCTTCTTCTTCTTCTTCTTCTTCTCATTCTTCTTCTAATTCGTCTTCTTCTACTACTTCTTCTTCTTCATCATCTTCTTCTTCTACTACTACTATTACTTCTTCTTGTTCTACTACTACTACTACTTATTCTTCTTCTTCTTCCCATTCTAATGTTCTTTATGCTTAAGATAATTCTACAAGAGGGGGGTGAATTATGATAAATAATATTTTCTTTTTATTTTTGGTTTCAATTAAATCTTGAATCTTCTAAGCAAGAATAAGAAAGAATAGTACATGAAAGATTTTTAAGGTGGTTCGACTCAAAATCGAGCCTACATCCACCCCTAATAGGTATTGAGAAAAACTACTAAAATCACTAAATTACAAGTGAGGTTTTTCGTACAGTTCACCTCAAACTTACTCGAGATTTTATCTACGACTAATCCTTAACCTAATTTAGTTTTTCTGGGCTAAAATCAAACCCTAGGCTTTTGCACAATTGTCGAGATGCCCTTACCCTAAAGAAAGAAATAAAAAAAATTGGCAAAACTTAAGTCAATTTTAAGAGAAATATAAGGCACACACAATACCAAAAGGAGGGAGGAATAGAGATTGAGAAATAGTTGAAGTAAAAACCTCCAATTTTGGGTTCCTTCTTACAGCTTTCACTTTGTGACTTTGGA
>JAIUJO010002298.1:25000-30000 GCA_023846275.1 Vanilla planifolia
AGAAGAGCAAGGTAAAGAAGAAGAGGATGAACAGGAGTAGAAGAAGAAGAAGAAGATGATGATGAGGCAAAAACAGTAATTTAAGAAGAGCTTGAAGTGGAAGAAGAGGAAGAAGAAGAAGAAGAAGAAGAAGAAGAAGAGGAAGAAGAAGAAAAAGAAGAAGATGAACAAGAAGAAGAAGAAGAAGAAAAGATGAAGATTTTTAAGAAGAAGAAGAAGAAGTTGAAGAAGAAGAAATTGAAGAAGAAGAAGAAGAGGAAAAAGAAGAATAAGAAGAAGAAGAAGAAGAAGAAGAAGAAGTAGAAGAAGAAGTAGAAGAAGAAGAATAGGAAGAAGAACAAGAAGAAGAAGAAGAAAGAAGAAGAAGAAGAAGAAGAAGAAGAAGAAGAAATAGAAGGAGAAGAAGAAGATGAAGAAAAATTAGAAGAGGAAGAAAAAGAAGAAGAAGAAGGAGAAGGATAAGAAGAAGAAGAAGAAAAATAAGAAGAGGAAGAAGAAGAAGATGAGGAGAAAAATGGCAAAGAAGAAGAGGACGAAGAAGTACTAGATGTATTAGTAGACGTCATGGCAGAAGAAGAAGAAGAAGAAAAAGAAGGAGAAGAAGAAAAAGAAGAAGAAGAAGAAGAAAAAGAAAAGGATGATGAAGTAGAAGAAGAAAAAGAAGAAGAAGAAGAACAGGAAGAACTGAAGAAGAGGAAGAAGTGGAAGAATAGGAAGAAGAAGAAGAAGAAGAAGAAGAATAAGAAAAAGACTAAGAATAAGAAGAAGATAAAGAAGAGGAAGAAGACGAAGAAGACAAAGAAGCAGAAGAAGAGGTAGAAGAAGAATGGGAAGAAGAAGAATAAAAGAAGAGGAAGAAGAAGAGGAAGAAGAAGAAGATGAAGAAGAGGAAGGTAAAGAAGAAGATGAAGAAGAAGAAGAAGAAAAAGAAGCAGAAGAAGAAGTAGTAGAAGAAGAAGAAGAAGAAGATTAACAAGAAGAAGAAGAAGAAGAAGAGGAAGAAAAAGAAGAAGAAGAACAAGAAGAAAAAGAATAAGAAAAAAAAGATGAAGAATTTGAAGAAGAAGAAGTAGAAGGAGAAGATTAAGAAGAAAATGAAGAAGAAGAAGAAGAAGAAGAAGAAAAAGAAGATGATGAAGATGAAGAAGAAGAAGAGGTTGAAGAAGAAGAGGAAGAAGAAGAAGAACGAAGAAGAAGAAGAAGAAGAAGAAAAAGAAGAAGAAGAAGAAAAAGAAGAATAAGATGATGAAGAAGAAGAAGGAGAAGAAGAAGAAGAGGAAGAAGAAGAAGAAGAAGAAAAAGAAAATGCAGAAGCAGAAGAAGAAGAAGAAAAAGATGAAGAAAAAGAAGAAGAAGATTGAAAAGAGGAAGAAGAAGCAAAAGAAGTGGAAGAAGAAGGAGAACGAGAAGAAGAAGAGGAAGAAGAAGAAGATGAGGAAGAAGAAGAAGAAGAAGAAGAGTAAGAAGATGAAGAAGAAGAAGAAGAAGAAGAAGCAAAAGAAGAAGAAGAATAACAAGAAAAAGAAGAAGAAGAGGAAGAAGAAGAAGTAGAAGAAGAAGTAGAAGAAGAAGAATGAAAAAGAAGAAGAAGAAGATGAACAAGAAGACAAAGAGGCAGAAGAAGAAGAAGAAGCAAAAGAAGAAGTTTAAGAAGATGAAGCAGAAGTAGAGGAAGAAGAAGAAGAAGTAGAAGAAGAAGAAGAAGAAGAAGAAAAGGAAGAAGAAGAAGAGGAAAAATTGGAAGAGAAATGGAAGAAAAAAAGAAGTTGAAGAAGAAGAAAAGGAAGTTGTTGAAGAAGAAGAAGAAGAAGAGGATGAAGAAGCAGATGAAGAAGAAGAAGAAGAAGAAGAAAAAGAAAAACGAAGAAGAGGAAGAACAGAAAGAAGAAGAAAAAGAAGAAAAAGAAGATGATGAGGACAAAGAAGAAGAGGAAGAAGTAGAAGAAGAAGAAGAAACAGAACAAGAAGATGAAGAAAAAGGAGAAGAAGAGGAACAAGAAGAAGAAGAAGTAGAAGAAGAAGAACACAAATAAGAAGAAAAAGAAGAAGGAGAAGATGAGGACAACAGAAGAAGAACAAGAAGGAGTAGAAGAAGAAGAATAAGAAGAAGGAGAAGAAGTATAAGATTAGGTCCAAAAAAAGGAGGAGTAGTAGTAGAACTACAAGAAAAAGAAGAAGAAGAATAAGAAGAATAAAAAGAAGTTATTGAAGTAGAAGGAGAAACAAAAAGAAGAATAAGAAATGGAATAGGAGGAAGGATAAGAAGAAGAAAAGGAAGAAGTGGAACATGACGATGAAGAAGAAGTCGAGGAAAAAGAAGAAGAATAAGAAGAAAAAGACGAAGAAGAGAAAGAATAGAATATAGAGGAAGAAGAAGAAGAAGAACATGAAGAAGAGGAAGAAGTGGAAGAAGGAGAAGAAGTAGAAAAAGAAGAAGAAGAGGAAAAAGAAAAAGAAGAAGAATAAGAAGAATAAGAAGATGAAGAAGAAGAGGAAAAGCACGAACAAGAAGAAGGAGAAGAAGATGATGATGATGAGGAAGAAGAAAGAAGAAGACGAAGAAGAAGAAGAAGAAGTAGAGGAAGAAGAGAAGAAGAAGAAGAAGATGATCAAAAAGAAGAAACTGAAGAAGAAGAATAAGAATAAGAATAAGAACAAAAACAAGAAGAAGATGCATGTAACAGCCTTACTTTTTCTTTATTTTGTTTTTGTTAAAAGAGCTCGTTGAGACGAGTCTAACGGTGCTTAGTTTGTAATTTTTGGAGTTCTAACGAATAAATTATGAATTTTTAAAGATTTGGATAGATTTGTAATATTGAGGATATATTTGTAATTTTGTAAAAGTTGGCATAGTTCAATTCATTTTGGCAGAAGGTATATTTTTAATTTTAAAGTTGTTGGCTGCGCTAGGTATATATGCAATTTTAGCAATTTCGACTCAGCTTTATTTTTCCGAGCGGAGGATATTTGTGTAAATGAAAAAGTTGGGAAGGGGTGTTATGCAAAAATGCAGTTTATGGCAAGTCGGTTCTGACAGCATTATAAAAGCCGAAGCAGGGTGCATTTTGAAAAGCATTTCTACAAAGGACACCGACTGCGGGGAGGATGCCTGAGTGTGAGGGCAAGATTTCCGATGACTGCCGTCGTGCGCAACGAGGTTCCGGCACGCTACAATAACGGTCGGCGAGGATTCCGTGAATTCTAGCAAGCGACAATGATGGTCGGCGAAGATTTCCATTTGGTAAGAAATAATTTATTCGTCGTCAGGGTTATGTAAGTTTTCCGGTGAGCGGCGGAGACCGATAGGGCGAAAGTCGAGCTGAAATCGATTGGTTTAGTGTGTGAATCGGCCAATCCAGTGCCAGCGAAATATTTTTGTTCTGCCTAACGCACAGGAGAGAGAGGGGGGAACTGGTCTAGGTTTGGACCAGGTCGCGTCGCTGAACCGAGAGCGTTGGGCGCTGTCGATCCACGCGATGAGAAACCAACAAAAAAAAAATAGTCGAAATTAAAGAATTTGGATTTTCATGTTTGGGAAAGCTTTTAGAAAAGCAATTTTGGCTACAGTATCAACTGAAGCCAAAATATCGGAAATTAAATTAAGGAAATTTTGGGGGAATCGTTTGGGAACATCTTTTAGAAAGTAATTTTGGCTAATAAGTATATTTTAAATTGATTATTTTTGCATTTATGAGCTTGTAGGATATTAAGAAAAGAAATCAGAAGTGGGCAAGATGATTGCTACAGTAAATCCAGGTAGATAAATTCCTAACACTGTGAATATCATATGTTTTTACATGCTTTTCTTACTGTTATAGCATTTTGATTGTTGCATATGTTGTTTATGGCATAAAATGGAAGAAACACTATGGTATGGATTACTTGTGCATTTGCATGAAAACTAAAAAGGAAGAAATAAAATGGTACGATAATGAAATAAAAAGGAAGAAACAATATAGAAAGAAAGGTCTTTTGATATGACATAATTATTTGGAATTATGATTGGAAATAGTAGTAAAAAAATAGATTCCCAGAGAACATTATCCTCACTATTAGGCTCAACATGTGTTGAAGGGTATCGATCTTTGGATCAGATATCTGTCTAGTGTTATATGTTATCTGCTATGACTCCATGATGATTTACACTAGGCTCAGCATGTGTTGAAGGGTATGGTACCATACCTGTCTGATGGCACTAGGCTCAACATGTGTTGCAGGGTATCGATCTTCGAATCAGATATCTGCGTAGTGTTATGTGCTTGGTTGGATGTGGACTAGAGGTCATTTATTGATGATGATTAGATCCAGAGGATAATGCATCAAAGGGAATTGGGCCCGATAATAACACACTATATAAGAACTGGCATTTATTTTGTGGCTTTTCATCTGGCATTATATATGACATCTTGTATGGTTTTATCTTTATGCATATGATTCATCTTTATTATTCATGGTAATTTGATATCTCTTTTTCATAATTGGTTAGATATTGTGATTTATCTACTGAGATATGTAAAATCTCATTTAGTACTTACATCACAGGACATGAAACCACTGCACTGAGAGATGGGAATGGTGCTGCAATAGAAGAGCCATTTTCAAGAGATGTGTGAAAGAGGGAGAGCTTAGTGTGATTAATGTTTAAAAAAAACGTGCCTTTTTATATATACTTTAGATTTTGTAATTTGTGTTTGTCTTATCGTCGGGTCCCCACCTTGGGTTTTGTTTATTGTCCTCACTCTGATGGTAATTTTGTTATTTAGAGGTACTGGTTTAGGTGGGGGGATGACAAAGCAAAAGAAGTAGAAAAGAAGATGAAGAATAAGGAAAAGAATTAGAAGAAGAAGAAGAAAGGAGCAGAAGAAGAAGAGGAACCATAAGAGGAAGTAGAAGAGGAAGAAAAAGAAGAAGAAGAAGAAGAAGAAGAAGAAGAAGAGGAAGAAGAAGAAGAAAATGACGATGAAGAAGAAGAAAGAGAATAAGAAGAACAAGAAGAAGAA
>JAIUJO010002298.1:40000-42500 GCA_023846275.1 Vanilla planifolia
TTCTTCTTCCTCGTCCTTTTCTTCTTCCTTCTCTTCTACTTCCTCTTCTTCTTCTTCTTCTTCTTCTTCTTCATCTTCTTCGTTTTCTTCTTCTTCATCTTCATTTACTTCTTCATCTTCATTTACTTCTTGTTCTTGTTGTTTTTCTTCTTCTTCTTCTTTTAATTTTTCTTGTTCTTCTTCTTGTTGTTCTTCTTCTTATCCTTCTTCTCCTCCACCTTCTTTTTCTTCTTCTTCTTATTCTTTTTCTTCTTCTTCTTCAACTTCTAGTTATTCTTCTCTTTCTTCTATTTCTTATTATTATTATTGTTACTGTTATTAATATTATTCTTCTTCTCCTTCTTTTATTTGGTCTTCTTCATCTTCTTCTTTTTCTTCTTACTCTTCTTCTACTTCTTCTTCAAGTTCTTCGTCTTTTTCTTCTACTTCTTCTTCTTCTTCTACTTCACCTTCTTATTTTTCTTCTTCTTCTTCTCCTTCTTCTCCTTCTTCTTCTTCTTCTTCTTATCCTTCTTCTGCTTCTCCTTCTTCTCCTTCTTCTGCTTCTCCTTCTTCTTCTTCTTCTCCTTCTCCTTGTTCTTCTTCTTCTTCTTCTTCTTCTTCTTCTTCTTCTTCTTCTTCTTTTTCTTCTTCTTCTTCTTCTTCTTCTTCATTGTGTTCTCCTTATTCTTCTGCTTCTTTTTCTTCTTCTTTCCCTTCTTTATCTTCTCCTTCTTCTTCATCATCATCATCATCATCTTCTTCTTTTTGTTCATCTTCTTCTTCTTCTTCTTCTTCTTCTTCCCCTTCTTTTGCCACATCTCCCTTTTTTTCTACTTCTACTTTTTCATCTTCTTCTTCCTCTTCTTCTACTTCTTATTCTTCATCTTCTTTCTCTTCTTCATCTTTTTCTTTTTCTATTTCTTCCTCATCTTCTTCTAATTCTAGTTCTTCTTCTTCTTCTTCTTCTTCTTCTTCATCTTCTTCTTTTTCTCCATCTTCTTCTCCCTCTTATTCTTCTTCTTCTTCTTCTTCTTCTCTTACTTCTTCCTGTTCTTTGTCTTCTACTTCTTCTACTTCTTCTTTTTTGTCTTCTTCTTCTTATTCTACTTCTTCTTTATCTTCTTCTTCATCTTCTTCAACAATTTCTTCTTCTTCCTCTTCTTCTTCCTCTTCTTCATCATCATCATCATCTTCTTCTTCTTCTCCTTCTTCTTTGTCTTCTTCTTCTTCTTTTTCTTCTACTTCTTCTATTTCTTCTTCATCTCCATTTTCTTCATCTTCTTCTTCTTCTTCATCATCATCTTTTTTTGCATTTTCTTCTTCTTTTTAGTTTTCATGTTCTTCTCCTTCTTCTTCTTCTTCATCTTCTTCTTCTTCTCCTTCTTCACCAACTTCTTCTTTTGTTGCTTCTTTTTCTTCTTCTTCTTCTTCATGTTCTTCTTCATCTTCTTTCTCTTCTTCTTCTTTTTCTTCTTCTATTTCTTCCTCGTCTTCTTCTAATTCTAGTTCTCCTTCTTCTTCTTCTTCATCTTCTTCTTTTTCTCCATCTTCTTCTTCTTCTCCTACTTCTTCCTGTTCTTTGTCTTTTACTTCTACTTTTTCTTCTTTTTTGTCTTCTTCTTCTTCTTATTCTACTTCTTCTTTATCTTCTTCTTCATCCTCTTCTACAATTTCTTCTTCTTCCTCTTCTTCATCATCGTCATCTTCTTCTTCTTCTTCTCCTTCTTCTTTGTCTTCTTCTTCTTCTTTTTCTTCTACTTCTTCTATTTCTTCTTCATCTCCATCTTCTTCTTCTTCTTCTTCTTCATCATCATCTTCTTTTGCATTTTATTCTCCTTCTTTTCGTTTTTCATCTTCTTCTCCTACTTCTTCTTCTTCATCTTCTTCTTCTTCTCCTTCTTCACCTACTTCTTCTTTTGTTGCTTCTTTTTCTACTTCTTGTTCATGTTCTTCTCTTTCTTCTTCAACTTCTTTTCCTTCTTCTTATTCAATTTCTTCTTCTTCTCCTCCTTCTTCTCCTTCTTTTCCTTCTTCTTTTTCTTCTTCTTGTTCCATTTCTTCTTCTCCTCCTTCTTCTCCTTCTTCTTCTTCCTCTTCTTCTCCCTCTTTTTCTTCTTCTTCATCTTTTTCTTTTCCTTCTTCCTCCTCTTCTTCTTCTTCATCAGCTTCTTCTACTTCTTCGTCTTCTTCGCTTCTACTTCTTCTTCCTCTTCTTCAGCATCGACATCATCTTCTTCTTCTTCCTCTTCTTGTTCTTGTTCTTCTTCTTCTTCTTCTTCTTCTTCTTCGTCGTCTTCGTCTTCTTCTTCATCTTCTTCTTCCTCGGCTACTTAGTCTTCTTCTTCTTGTTTTACATCTTCTTCTTTTTCTTCTATTGCTTCTTCGTCTTCGTCTTCTTCTTCATCTTCTTCTTCCTCGGCTACTTAGTCTTCTTCTTCTTGTTTTACATCTTCTTCTTTTTCTTCTATTGCTTCTTCGTCTTCTTCTTCTTCTTCTATTACTACTACTCCTCCTTCAT
>JAIUJO010002298.1:47500-72500 GCA_023846275.1 Vanilla planifolia
CTTCTTGTTCTTCTTTTTTGTCTTCTTCTACTTTTTCTTTCTATTCTTCTTCTTCTTCTTTTTCGCGTTCTTACTCTTCTTCTTCTACTTCATCTTCTTCTTCTTTTTTTTCTTCTTCTTCTTCTACTTCTTAATCTTCAACTTCTTATTCTTCATCTTTTTCTTCTTCTTCTTCTTCTTTTTCTTCTTATTCTTCTTCTTCTTCTCCTTCATCATCATCTTATTCTTCTTCTTCTACTTCTTCATCTTCTCCTTTTTCTTTGCCTTCTTCTTACTTCTCTTATTTGTCTTCTTCCTCTTTGTCATCATCTTCTTCTTCTTCTTCCTCTTCTTCTTCTTCTACTTCTTCAACTTCTTCTTCTTCTTCTTCTTTTTCTTCTTCCCCTTTTTCTTTTTGTTTTTCTTCTTCTTCTTCTTCTTCTTTTTCTTCTTCTTCTTTTTCTTCACCTTCTTCTTCTACTACTTCTTGTTCATCTTCTTCTTCTTCTTCTTCTTCCACTTCTTCTTCTTCTTCTTCTTCATTTTCTTCTTTGTCTTCTTCTTCTTCTTCTTCTCCTTCTTCTCCTAGATATTCTACTTCTTCTTCTTTCCTCTTCTTCTTCATCTTCTTCGTCTTCATCTACTACCTCTTCTTCTTCTTATTCTTCTTCTTCTTTTTGTTTGTCTCCTCCTTCTGCTTCTTCACCTTCTTCTTCTTCTTCTTCGTTTTCTTCTTCTTCGTCTTCTTCTTCTTCTTCTTCTTCTTCTTCTTGTCCTTCTTCTTCTAATTCTTCTTCTTCTTCTTTTCTTCTACTTTTTTTTGTCTTCATCTTCTTCTTCTCCTTGTTCTTCTTTTTCTTCCCCTTCTTTCCCCTTCTTCTTCTTCTCCTTCATCTTTTTCTTATTCTTCTTCTTCGAATTCTTCTTCTTCTTCTTCTTGTTCTAGTTGTTATTCTTCTTCTACTTCTCCGACATCTTCTTATACTTCTACTTCTTTTTCTAATTCTTCTTTTTCATCTACTTCTTCTCCTCCTCCTCCTCCTCCTCCTTCTTCTTCTTCTTCTTCTTTTTACTCTTCTTCTTGTTCTTCTTCTCCTTCATTTTCTTCTTCATTTTCTTCTTTTTCTACTTCTTCTTTGTCTTCTTCTTCTACTTCTTCGTCTTCTTACTCTTCCTCTTCTAGTTCACCTTCTTCTTCTTCTTCTTCTTTTAATTCTTGTTCTTCAACTTCTTTTTCTTCCTCTTTTTCTTCTTCTTCTTCTTTTTCTTCTTCTTCTTAATTTTCATCTTCTTCTTCTTCAACTTCTTCTTCTTCATCTTCGTCCTCTTCTTATTTTTTTCAACTTCTTCTTCTTCATCATCTTCTTCTTTTCTTCTTCAAGTTCATCATCTTCGTCTTCTTCTTCTTCTGCTTCATCTTCTTCTTCTTCATCTTCTTATTCTTCTTCATCATCGTCTTTGACTTCTTCTTCTTCTTCTTCTTCTACTTTATCATCGTCATCTTCTTCTTCTTCATATCTTCATTGTCTTCTTCTTCATCATCATCATTTTCTTCTTTTTCTTCTTTTTATGCATCTTCTTCTCCTTCTTCCTCCTCTTCTTCTTTTTGTACTTCTTAATCTCGTTATTCTTCTTGTTCTTCTTCTTCCACTACTTCTTTTTCTTCTTCTTCTTCTACTTTTTTGTCTTCTTCTTCTCGTTCTTCTTCTTCTTCTTCCTCCTCTTCGTATTCTTTCACTTCGTCATCGTCTTCTTCTTCTTTTTCTTCTTCCTCTTCTATTTCTTCTCCTCAACCTCTTAATTATTCTTCTTTTTCTTATTATTCTTCTTCTTCTTTCTCTTCTTCTTCTTCAACTACTTCTACTTCTACATCTTCTACTTCTTCTTCTTCTTCTTCTCCTTCTTCTTCTTTTCCTTCTTCTTCTCCACCACCTGCTTCTTCTTCTTCTTCTTCTTCTTCTTCTTCTTCTTCTCCTTCTCCTTCTTCTCCATTGTCTTCTTCTTCTTCTTCGTCTTCTTTTTCTTCATCTGATTCTTTGTGTCTCCTCCTCTTCTTCTTCTTCTTCTTAACCTTCTTCTTCTTCCTCTTCTTCTTCCTCCTCTTCTTCTTCTTCTACTTTCTTTGCCTTCTTTTTTTTCCACTTCTTTCTATTCTTCTTCATTGTCTTCTAATTCTTCTTCTTCGCCTTCATCTTTTTCTTCTTCTTCTTCTTCTTCTTCTTCTTCTTCTTCTTTATTGTCTTCTACTTGTTCTTCTTCTTCTTCCTCTTCTTCTCCTTTTGTTCTTCTTCCTCTTCTTCTACTTTCTATTCTTCTTCTTCTTTTTCGTCTTCTTTTTCTTCTTCTTCTTCTTCTTTCTCTTCTTCTAGTTCGTCTTCTTCTTCTTCCTCTTCTTCTACTTCTTCTTCTTCTTTTTCTTCTTCTTCTCCTTCTTCTTCTTTTCTTCTTCAACTTCTTCTCCTTCTTCTTCTTCATTATCTTCTTCCACTTCTTCTTCTACTTCTACTTCTTCTTTTCCTTCTTTTTCTTCTTCTTCCTCTTCTTCATCTTCTTCTTCTTTTTCGTCTTCTTCTTCTTCTACTTCTTCTTCTTCTTCTTCTTCTTCTTCTTCTTCTTCTTCTTCTTCGTCTTCTTCTTCTTCTTCTTGTCCTCCTTCTCCTTATTGTTCTTCTTTTGCTTCTTCTTCTTCTACATCTTCTTCTTTCTGATATTCTTCTTCTTCGTCGTCTACTTCTTCTACTTTATCTACTTCTTCCTCATCTTCTTCTTCATTTTTTTCTTCTGCTTCTTCTGCTTCTTCTCCTTCAACTTCTTCTTCTCCCCCTCCTTCCCCTTCTTCTCCTCCTTCTTCTTCTCCATTTTTTTTTCTTCTTCTTCTTCTTCTTTTTCCTCTTCTTCTTATTCTTCTTGTATCTTCTTTGTCTTCATATTCTTTGTCAGTTCTTCTTCTTCTTCTTCATCTTCTTCTTTTGCTTCTTCTTCTTCTTCTACTTCTTCTCCTTCTTTTTCTTCTTCTTCATCTTCTTCTTCTTTTTCTTCTTCTTCCTCTTCTTCTACTTTCTCTTCTTGTTCTTTTTTTTCGTCTTCTTCTTCTTCTCCTTTTTTTTTCTTCTTCCTTGTCTCCATCTTCTTCATCTACTCCTCCTCCTTCGTCTTCATCTTTTTCTTCTTCTTCTTCTTCTTCTTCTTCTTCTTCATCTTCGTCTTCTAGTTCTTCCTCATCTTCTTCTTTGTCTTCTTCTTCATCAGTTGTTCATCTTTTTCTTCTTCTTCTTGTTCTTCTTCTTCTTCTTCTTCTACTTCTTCTTCTTCTTCCTTTTTCCTCTTGTTTTACTTCTTTCTTTACTTCTTCTTTCTCTTCTTCTTCTTCTTTTTCATCTTCTTCTACTTTTCTTCTTCTTCGTCTTCTTCTTCTTCTTCTTCTTCCCCTCCTCCATCTTTTCCATCTTCTTCTTTGTCTTCTTCTTTTTCTTCTTCTTCTTTTTCTTCTCCTACTTATTCTTCTTCTTCTTCTTCTTCTTCTTCTTCTTCTTCTTTTTCTTCTTCTTCTACTACTACTACTACTACTACTTCTTCTTCTTGTTCTTGTACTTCTTCCTCATCTACTTCTTCTTATTGTTGTTGTTGTTGTTCTTCTTCTTCTTCTTCTTCTTTTTTCCTCTTCTTCTTCATCTTCTTTGTCATCTTGTTCTTCTTCTTCTTTTTCTTCACCCTCTTCTTGTTCTTCTTCTTCTTCAACTTCATATACTTCTTTTTTTTCTTCCTATTCTTCTTCTTCTTCTTCTTCTTCTTCATCTTTTCATCTTCTTCTTCTTCTTCTTCTTCTTCTTCACCTTCTTCTTCTTCTTCTTCTTCTGCATTGACTTCTACTTCTTCTTCTTCTTCATTGTCATCTTCTTCTTCTTCTACTTCTTCTTCTTCCTCTCTCTCTTCTATTTCACCTTTTTTTCTTCTTCTTCTTCATCATCTTCTTCTACTTCTTCTTCTACTGCTTCTATTTCTTCTTGTCCTTCTTCTACTTCCCCTTCTTCTTCTTTTTTTTCTTCTTCTTCTCTCTTTCTCCTTTTTCGTCTTTTTGTCTTTTTTTTTCGTTTTACTCTTTTTCTACTTCTTCTTCATGTTCTTCATCTTTTTCTTCATCTCCTTCTTCTTCTCCTTCGTCTTCTTCTTCTTATTTTTCTTTGCCTTCTTCATCTTTCTCTACTTCTTTTTCACCATCTTCTTCTTCATCGCCTTCTTCTTTTTCTTCTTCCTCTTCCTCCACTTCTTCTCTTTTTTGTCCTCCTACTTATTTTTCTTCTTCTTTTACTACTATTGCTACTTCTTCTTCTTCCTATTCCTCTTCTTGTTCTTCTTTTTTTCATCATATTCTTCTTCTTCTTCTTCTTCTTCTTCTTCTTCCACTTGTTAATCTTTTTCTTCCCCTTCTTCTTCTTCTTCTTCTTCTACTTCCTCTTTTACTTCATATTCTTTTTTTTCTTCTTCTTCTTCTTCTCCTTCTCCTTCTTCTCCCTCTTCTTCTTCTTCTTGTTCTTGTTCTCTCTTCCTTTTCTTTGTCTTCTTCTTCTTATACTTCTTCTACTTCTTCTACGTCTTCTTCCCCTTCTTCTTCTTCCTCTTCTTCTTCCCATTCTTCTGCTTGTTCTACTTCGTCATCTTCTTCTTTTTCGTCTTCTTCCACTTCTTCTTCTTCATCTTCATCTTCTTCTTATTCTTCTTCTTCATCGTCTTCTTCTTCTTCTTCTCCTTCTTCTTCTCCTTCTTCTTTTGCTTCTTCTTCTTCTTCTTCTTCTTCTTCTACAACTACATCTTCTTCATCTTCTCCTTCTTCTTCTTCTTCTTCTTCTTCTTCTCCTACTTCTTTTTCTTCTTCTTCTTCTTCTTCTTCTTCTTCTTCTTCTCTTTCTTCATCTACTTCTTCTTCTATTTCTTCTTCTCCTTCTTTTTCTTCTTCTTCTCCTTCTTCTCCTTCTTTTTCTTCCTCTTTTTCTCCTTTTTCTTCTTCTTCTTCTACTTTTTCTTCTTCTTCTTCTTAATCTACTTCTTCAACTTCTTCTTCTTCGTCTTCTTCTTCTTCTTCTTCTCCTTCTTCTTCTTCTTCTTTAGCATCAGCATCATCAACTTCTTCTTCCTTTTCTTGTTCTTCTTCTTCTTCATCATCATTTCTTCTTCTTCTTCTTCTTCCTCATCTTCTACTTCTTCTTCTACTTCTTGTTCTTTTTCCTCTGCTTCTCCTTCTCCTTCTTCCTCTTCTTCTTCTTCTACTACTACTTCATCTCCTTCTTCTTCATCTTCTTCTTGTTATTGTTCTTCTCCTTATTATTCTTACACTTATTATTCTTACTCATATTATTCTTACTCTTCTACTTCTTATTCTTCTTCTTTTTCATCTTTTTCTTCTTTTTCTTCTTCTTTTTCTTTTTCTTTTTCTTTGTCTTCTTGTTCTCCTTCTTCATCATCATTTTCTTCTTCTTCTTCTTCGTCTTCTTCTTCCTCCTCTTGTTCGTCTTCTTCTTTGTCATCATCTTATTCTTCTTCTTCCTCCTCCTCCTCTTCTTCTTCTGCTTCTTCATCTTCTTCTTCTTATGTTTTTCTTTTTCTTACTCTTCTTCTTCTTCTTCTTTGTCTTCTTCAACTTTTTCTTCCACTTCTTCTTCTTCTTCTTCTTCTTCATCCTCTTCTTCTTTTCCTTCTTCTTCATCGCCTTCTTTTACCTCTTCTTCTTCTTCTTCTTCTTCTTCTTCTCCTTCTTCTCCTACATTCTTCTACTTCTTGTTCTTTCTTCTTCTTCTTTATTTGCTTCGTCTTCATCTTCTTCCTCATCTTCTTCTTCTTCTTCATCTTCATTTTCTTTGTCTCCTTCTTCTTCTTCTACTTCTATTCTTCGCCTTCTTCTTCATCTTCATCTTCTTTTTCTTCTACTTCTTCTTCTTCTTCTTGTCCTTCTTCTAATTCTTCTTCTTCATCTTTTCTTCTACTTCTTTTTTGTCTTCTTCTTCTTCGCTTTCTCCTTCTTCTTCTTCTTCTTCTTCTTCTTCTCCTTCTTCTTCTTTTTCTTATTCTTCTTCTTCTTCTTCTTTTACTACTACTACATCTTCTTATACTTCAACTTCTTCATCTACTTCTTTTTCATCTACTTCTTCTTCTTCTCCTTCTTCCTCTTCTTCTTGTTCTTCTTCTTTTTCTTCTTCTTGTTATTCCTCTTCATCATCATCATCATCTTCTTCTTCTTCTTCTTCTTCTTCATGTTCTTCTTCTTCTTCGTCTTCTTCTTCTACTTCTTCTTTTTCTTCTTATTCTTATTCTTCTTGTTCTTCTTTTTCATCTTCTTCTACTTATTCTTCTACTTCTTATTCTTTTTCTTCATCTTCTGACACTTTTCTACTTCGTCTTCTTCTTCTTCTACTACTTCTTCTTCTTCTTCTTCTTCTTCTTCTTCTTCTTCTTCTGCTTCTTCTACTTCTTGTTCTTGTTGTTCAACTTCTTGTTCTTATTTTTCTTCTTCTTCTTCTTCTTCTTCTTCTTCTATGTCTTCTTCTTCTTAATTTTCTTGATCTTCTTCTTCTTCAACTTCTCTTCTTCTTCTTCTTTTTCGTCCTCTTATTCTTCTTCGTCTTCCTCTTCGTCTTCTTCCTCATCCTCTTCTTTTTCTTCCATTTCACCTTCTTCTTCTTCTTCTTTATCTTCTTCTATCTCTTCTTCTTGTTCATCATCTTTGTCTTTTTCTTTTTTTGCTTCTTCTTCTTCTTCTTCGTCTTCTTATTCTTCTTCATCACCTTCTTTGACTTCTTCTTCTATTACTACTACTACTTTATCATCATAATAAACTTCTTCTTCATTATCTTCATCATCATCAACATCTTCTTCTTCTTCTTTTTCTTCTTATGCTTCTTCTTCTCCTTCTTCTTTCTCTTCTTCTTTTTCTTCTTCCACTTCTTCTTCATCTTCATCTTCTTCTTCTTCTCGTTCTCCTTATTATTCTTCTTCTTCTTCTTCCACTTATTCTTCTTTTTCTTCTTCCACTTCTTCATCTTCTTCTTCTTCTTCTTCTTCTTCTTCTCGTTCTCCTTATTATTCTTGTTCTTCTTCTTCCACTTATTCTTCTTTTTCTTCTTCTTCATCTTTTTCATCTTCTTCTTCTTCTTCTTCTTCTTCCTCCTCCTTTTCTTCTTATTCCTCGCCTTCGTCGTCTTCTTCTTCTTCATCATCTTCTATTTCTTGTCCTCATCCACCATAATATTCTTTTTTTTTCTTTTTCTTCTTCTTCTTCTTCTTCTTCTTTCTCTTCTTCTTCATCTTCTTCAACTTCTCCTTCTACATCTTCTTCTTCTTCTTCAACTCCTACTTCTTTTCCTTCTTCTCCTCCTCCTTCTTCTTCTTTTTCTTCTACTTCTTCTTCTTCCCCTTCTTCCCCATTATCTTCTTCTTCTTCTTGTCTTCTTCTCGTCTTCTTCTTTGTCTTCTTCTTCTTCTTCTTCTTAACCTTCTTCTTCTTCCACTTCTACTTCTTCTTTTTCTTCTTCTTCTTCTTCTTCTTCGTTGGCTTCTTCTTCTTCCGCTTCTTTCTGTTCTTCTTCATTGTCTTCTACTTCATCTTCTTTGTCTTCACCTTTTTCTTCATCTTCTTCTTCTTCTCTTCTTCTTCTTCTTCTTTTTCTTCTTTATAAATTTCTTCTTCTTCTTCTTTTTCTTTTTGTTCTTCTTCTTCCTCTTCTTCTTCTTTCAATTCTGCTTCTTCTTTATCATCGACTTCTTCCTCTTCTTCTTCTTCGTCTTCTACTTCTTCTTCTTCTTTTCCTTCTTCTCTCTCTTCTTCTAGTTCGTCTTCTTCTTCTTCTCCTTCTTCTTCTCCTCCTTCGACTCCTCCTTCTCCTACTTCTCCTTCTTCTTCATCTTCTCTTCTTCTTCTTCTTCTTTTTATTCTTGTTCTTTTTCTTCTTCTACTACTACTACTACTTCTACTTCTTCTTCTTGTTCTTCTTCTTTTCCCACTTCTTCTTCCCCTTCATTTTCTTTTTCTTCTTCTTCTTCCACCTCTTCTTCTTCTTCTTCTTCTTTGCCTTCTTCTACTTCTTCTTGTTCTTCTCCATCCACTTCTTCTTCTTCTTCATATGCTTCTTCTTCTTCTTCCTCTTCTTCTTCTTCTTCTTTTACTTCATCATCTCTTCTTCTTCTTCTTCTTCTTCTTCTTCTTCCTCTTCTTCTTCTTCGTCTTCTTCTTCTTTATCATCATCTTCTTCTTCTTCTACTTCTTCAAATTTTTCTTCTTTTTCTTCATCATAATCTTCTTCATCTTCTTCTTCATCTTCTCCTTCTTCTTTTTCTTGTTCTTCTCGTTCTTCTCCTTCACCTTCTTCTTCTTCTTCTTCTTCTTCTTCTAGTTCTTCTTCTCCTTCTTCTACTTCTTCTTTTTCTTGTTTTTCTTGTTTTTCTTGTTTTTCTTCTTCACCCTTCTTCTTACCCTTCTTTTGCTTCTTCGTCATGTTCTTCATCTTTTTCTTCTGTCTTCTACTTCTACTTCATCATCATCATCTTCTTCTTCTTCTCCATATTCTTCTTGATCTTTTTCATCTTCTTCTTCTTCTTCTTTTCTTCTTCTTCGTCTTCTTCTTCTTCTTCTTCGTCTTCTTCTTCTTCTTCTATTTCTTCTTTTTCTTCTTCTTTGCCTTTTTCTTCTTCTTCATCATCTTCATCTTCTTCTTCTCCTCCTCATCCTTCTCTTCCTTATTATTCTTTATTTTCTTCTTCTCCTTCTTCTTCTTCTTTTCTCTCTTCTTATCCTTCTGCATCTTCTCCTTCTTCTGCTACTTCTTCTTCCTCATCTTCTTTTTTCATCTCCTTCTTCTTCTTTTTCTTCAAATTCATCTTCTTCTCCACCTCCCTCTTCTTCTCCTTCTTCTTCTTCTTCTTCTTCTTCTCCCTCTTCTTCTTTTTCTTCCTCTTCTTCTTTTTCATCTTCTTCTTCTTCTTCTTCTTCTTCGTCTTCTTCTTCTTCTTCATGTCCTCCTTTTTCTTATTGTTCTTTATTTTCTTCTTCTTCTTCTA
Source organism: Vanilla planifolia (assembly GCA_023846275.1). Lineage (NCBI taxonomy): Eukaryota > Viridiplantae > Streptophyta > Magnoliopsida > Asparagales > Orchidaceae > Vanilla > Vanilla planifolia. The sequence goes on from JAIUJO010002298.1 coordinate 56,525, forward strand.
CATCTTATTCTTTCACTTATTCTTCTTCTTCTTTGTCTACTTCTTCTGCTTCTTCATCTTCTTCGTCATCTTTTTCTTCTGTTTTTTCTTCTTCACCTTCTTCTTCTTCTTCTTCTCCTCCTCCTCCTTCCCCTTCTTTTCAACTTTCTTCTTCTCCTTTTTCTTCTTCTTCTTCTTCTTCTTCATCATCATCATCTTCTTCTTCTTCTTTTTCTTCCTCTTCTTCTCCTTCTTCTTCTTCTTCCTCTTCTTCTCCTTATTCTTCTTGTTCTTCTTCTTCCTCCACTTCTTTTTTTCTTCTTCTTTTTCATTATCTTTTTCTTCTTCTTCTTCTTCTTCTTCTACTTCTTTTTGTTCTTCTTGTTCTTCTTCCTCTTCTCATTCTTCTTGATCTTTTTTCCGCTTCTTCTTCTATTTCTTCTTCTTCTTCTTCTTCTTCTTCGTCTTCTTTTTCTTCTTCTTCTTCTTCTTTATCTTCTTCTTCTTCATCTTCGTCATCATCATCTTCTTCTTCTTCTTCTCCACCTCCTCCTCCTCTTCTACGTTATTGTTCATCATTTTCTTCTCCTTCTTCTTCTTCTTCTTCTCTCTCATCTTCCCCTTCTTCTTCTCCTTCTTCTGTTACTTCTTCTTCTTCCTCCTCTTCTTCTTTTTCTTCTCCTTCTTCTTCTTCTCCATCTTCTTCTTCTTCTTCTTCTTCTTCTTCTTCTCCTCCTCCCTCTTCTTCTCCTCCTCCTTCTTCTTCTTTTTCTTCTTCTTCTTCTTTTTCTTCATCTAATTCTTCTTCTTCATCGTCTCCTCATCCTCCTTCTTCTTCTTCATTGTCTTCTTGTTCTTCTTCGTCTTTTTCTTCTTCTTCTTCTTCTTCTTCATCTTCTTCTTCATCATTTTCTTCTTCCTCTTCATCCCCTTCTTCTTCTTTGCCTTCTTCTTCTTTGTGTTCTTCTTCATTGTCTTCTAGTTCTTCTTCTTCATCTTTTTCTTCTACTTCTTTTTCTTCTTCTTTTTCTTCTTCTTCTTGCTCATCTTCTTATTCTTCTTTGTTTTCTTCTTTGTATTCTTCTTCATTATTAGTTCTTCTTCTTGTTCTTCTTCTTCCTCTTCTTCTTCTTTCTCTTCTTCTTGTTCTTTTTCGTCTTCTTCTTCTTCTCCTTTTTTGTTCTTCTTCTTTGTCTTCTTGTTCTTCTTCTTTGTCTTCTTGTTCTTCTTCTCCTCCTCCTCCTCCTCTTTCGTCTTCACCTTTTTCTTCGTCTTCGTCTCCTTATTATTATTCTTCATCTGCTTCTTTGTCTTATTCTTCTTCATCAATTCTTTTTTTTTTGTTCCACTTCTTCTTCTTCCTTTTTCTTTCTTTTTCCTCTTGTTCTACTTCTTCCTCTACTTCTTCTATCTCTTCTTTTTTTTTTCATCTTATTCTTCTTCTTTTCTTCTTCTTCTTCCTCTTCTTTTTCTACTACTACTACTACTTCTTCTTTTTCTTCTTCTTCTTCCTCTCCTTCTTCTTCATCATCTTTTACTTCTTGTTCTTGTTCTTCCTCTTCTTCTTGTTCTTTTTCCTTTTCTTCATCTTCTTCTTCTTTTTCTTCACCCTCTTCTTCTTCTTCTTCATTTTCTTATTCTTGTTGCTCTTCTTCTTTCCTTCTTCTTCTAATTCAACTTCTTCTTCTCCTCCTTCTTCTTCTTCTTCTTCTTCTTCTGGATTGACTTCTTCTACTCCTTCTTCTTCAAATTTTTCTTCTTTTTCTTCTTCTCCTTCATCTTCTTCTTCTTCAACTACTACTTCTTCTTCTCCCTCTTCTCCTTCACCTTCTTTTTCTTCTTCTTCTTCTTCTTCATTTGCTTCTTCTTCTTCCACTACTTCTAGTTCTTTTTCTCCTTCTTCTTCTTCTTCTTCTTCTTCTTCCTGTCTCCTTCTTTTTCGTCTTCTTTGTCTTCTTCTTTTTCTTCTTACTCTTCTTCTGCTTCTTCTTTGTGTTCTTCATCCTTTTCTCCTTCTTCTTCTTCTTCTTCTTCTTCTTCTACTTTGCATTCTTCTTCTTCATCATCATCATCGTCCTCTCCTTCTTCATCTTCTTCTTCTTATTCTTCTTTGCCTTCTTCATCTTCTTTTAGTTCTTCTTCATCATCTTATTCATCATTGTCATCTTCTTTTTCTTCTTCTCATTCTTCTTCTTCTTCCCCTTCTTCTCTTTTTTGTCCTTCTTCTTCTTCTTTTTCTTCATCGTCTTCTTCTTCTTCTTCCTCTTTTTATTAATCTTCTTCTTCTTCATCATCTTCTACTTCTACTTTTACTTCATCTTCTTTTTCTTCTTCTTCTTCTTCTTCTTCATTGTCTTCTTCTTCTTCTTCTTCTTCTTCTCCTTCTTCTCCCTGTTCTTCTTCTTCTTCTTCTTCTTGTACTTCTTCTACGTCTTCTTTTTCTACTTCTTTTCCTTCTTCTTCTAGTTCTACTTCTTCATCTTTTTCTTCTTTTTCTTCTTCTTCCACCTCTTCTTCTTCATCATCATCTTCTTCTTCTTCTTCTTCTTCTTCTTCTTCTCCTTTCTCTTCTTCCTATTATTCGTATTCAACTTCCTCTTCTTCTTCCTCTTCCTCTTCCTCTTCTTCATCTTCTTCTTCTTCATCTTTTCTTCTTCGTCTTTCTCTTCTACTTCTTCATCTGCTTCTCCATTGTCTTCTTCTACTTCCTCTTCATCTTCTTCTTCATCTTCTATTTCTTCTTCCTCTTAATCATCATCTTCTTCTTCTTCTTCTTCTCCTTCTTCTTCTTATTAATCTTCTTCTTCTTCTTCTTCCCTTTCTTCTTGTTCTTCTTGTTCTTTTGCTTCTTCTTCTTCTTCTTTTTGTTCTATTTCTTCCTCTTCTTCTTCTTCTTCTTCATCTTTTAATTCTTTATCTTCTTCTTCGACTTCTTCTTCTTCTTCTTCGACATCCTCTTCTTCTTCTTCATATTCTTCATCTTCTTCTTGTTCTTATTCTTACTCTTTATCTTCTTCTTCATCCTCTTCTTCTTCTTCTTCTTCTTCCTCTCTTTCTTCATCATCTTATTCTTCTTCTTCTATGTCTTCTTCATGGTCTTTATCATTTTCTTTTTCTTCGTCTGTCCTTCATCTTCTTCTTCTTCTTCTTCATCATCTTCTTCTTCATCTTCTTCTTCTACGTCTTCTTCTTCTTCTCCCTCTCCTTCTTCTCCTACCACATTTTCTTCTTCTTCGTCTTCTTCTTCTTCTTCTTCTTCTTATTCTTCTTCCTCATTTGCTACTTCTTCTTTGTCTTTTTCTTCTCCTTCTTCATCTCCTTCTACTTCATCTTCTTTTTCTTCTTCTTCTTCTCCTCCTCCTCCTCCTTCGTCTTCATCTTCTCCTTTTTCTTCTTCTTCTTTTTTCTTCTTTGTCTTCTTCTTCTTCTTCTACTACTTCTACTTCATTTCTTCTTCTTTGTCTTCTTCTTCTTCTTTTTCTCTTCTCCTCCTCCTTCTTCTTCTTCTTCTTCTTTCTCTTCTTCTTCTTCTTCTTATTCTTCTTTTTCTTCTTCTTCTTTTTCTTCTACTACTACTTCTTTTCCATCTTCTCATTCTTCTTCTTTGTCTTCTTCTCTTTTTCTACTTCATCTTTTTCTTCTTTTTTTTCTGCTTCTTCTTCTTCTTCATCATCAACTTCTTCATCATCTTCTTCTTCCTCATCTCTTTTTCCTCTTCTTCTTCTTCTTCTTCTTTTTCTTCTTCTTCTTCTTCTTTCCTTTCGTCTTGTTGTTCTCTTTTATCGCCTTCTTCTTCTTCGTGTTCATCTTTTATTTCTTATTTTTCTTCTTCTACTACTTCTTTTTTGTCTCCTTTTTCTTCTTCTAGTTATTCTTCTTCTTCTCCTTCTTCTTCTTCTTCTTCCTGTTCTTCTTCTACTTCTTTTTCAACATCTTCTTTGTCTTGTTCTTCTTCTTCTTCTTCTCCCTCTTTGTTTTCTTCTTCTTAATCATCTTCTTCTTCTTCTTGTTCTCCTTCCTCTTCTGTGTCATCTACTTCTTCCTTTTCTTCACCTTCTTCTTCTTTGTCGTCTTTTTCTTCTTGTTCTTCTTCTTCTTCTTCTACTTCTTCTTCTGGTTCTAGTTTTTCGTCACCTTCTTCTTCTTCTTGTTCATCTTCTTGTACTTCTTCTTCTTTGTCCTCCTCTTCTTCTTGCACTACTTCTTTTTAGTCTTCTTCTTTGTCTTCTTCTTCTTCTTGTTTTTCTTCTTTGTCTTCTTCTTCTTCTTCTTCTTCTTCATCTACTTCTTTTAGTTCTTCTTCTTCTTCTTTGCTTTCTTTTTCTTTTTCTTCTTCTTCTTCTTCTTCTTCTTCTTATTTTTCTTCTTCTTCTTCTTCTTTTCCTTCTTCTTCTTCTTCTTCTTTCTCTTCTTCTTCTTCTACTTTTTCTTCTTCTTAGTCTTCTGCTTCTTTATCTTCTTCTTCTTCTACTACTTTTTTTCTTCATCTTCTTCTTCTTCTTTGCCTTTTCTTGCTCATCTTCTTCTTCTTCTTCTTCATTTTCTTCTTCTTGTTCTTCTTCTACTTCTTCTTCTTCTTCTTCTTCTTCTTCTTTGTCTTCTTCTTTTTCTTCTTCTTCATCTTCTTCTTTTTCTTCTTCTTCTTCTTCATCTACAACCTTTTCTTCTTCTTCTTCTTCTTCTTCTTCTTCTTCTTTTTCATATACTTCTTCTTCATCTCCTTCTTCTCCTTCTTTTTATTAATCTTCTTTTTTCTCTTCTTTTTCTTCTTCTTCTTCTTCTTCTTCTTCTCCTTCTTCTAGTTCTTCTCCTTCTTCTCCTTCTTCTGCTTCTTCTTCTCTTACTTCTTTTACCACTTCTTCTCCTCCTACTTCTTCTTCTCCTTCTTCTTCTTCATCTTCTTCTTCTTCTTCTTATTCTTTTCCTTCTTCGTCTTGTTCTTCTTCTTCTACTTCTTACTCTCCTTCACCTACTTCTTCCAGTATTTCTTCTTCTTATTTGTCTTATTCTTCTTCTTCTTTACCTTCTTCTACTTCATCTTTTTCGTCTTCTTCTTCTTTTTCATCTTTTTCTACTTCTTCTTCTCCATCTTCCACTTCATCTTCTTGTTCTTCTTCTTCTTCTTTTTCTCCTTTTTCTTCTTCTTCTTCTTCTTCATCTTCGTCTTCTTTGTCTTGTTCTTCTTCTTCTTCTTCTCCCTCTTTGTTTTCTTCTTCTTAATCATCTTCTTCTTCTTCTTGTTCTCCTTCCTCTTCTGTGTCATCTACTTCTTCATTTTCTTCACCTTCTTCTTCTTCGTCGTCTTTTTCTTCTTGTTCTTCTTCTTCTTCTTCTACTTCTTCTTCTGGTTCTAGTTTTTCGTCACCTTCTTCTTCTTCTTGTTCATCTTCTTGTACTTCTTCTTCTTTGTCCTCCTCTTCTTCTTGCACTACTTCTTTTTAGTCTTCTTCTTTGTCTTCTTCTTCTTCTTGTTTTTCTTCTTGTCTTCTTCTTCTTCTTCTTCTTCTTCTTCATCTACTTCTTTTTGTTCTTCTTCTTCTTCTTTGCTTTCTTTTTCTTTTTCTTCTTCTTCTTCTTCTTCTTCTTATTTTTCTTCTTCATCTTCTTCTTTTCCTTCTTCTTCTTCTTCTTCTTCTTTCTCTTCTTCTTCTTCTTCTTTTTCTTCTTCTTAGTCTTCTGCTTCTTTATCTTCTTCTTCTTCTACTACTTTTTTTCTTCATCTTCTTCTTCTTATTTGCCTTTTCTTGCTCATCTTCTTCTTCTTCTTCATTTTCTTCTTCTTGTTCTTCTTCTACTTCTTGTTCTTCTTCTTCTTCTTCTTCTTCTTTGTCTTCTTCTTTTTCTTCTTCTTCATCTTCTTCTTTTTCTTCTTCTTCTTCTTCATCTACAACCTTTTCTTCTTCTTCTTCTTCTTCTTCTTCTTTTTCATATACTTCTTCTTCATCTCCTTCTTCTCCTTCTATTTATTAATCTTCTTCTTTTTTCTCTTCTTTTTCTTCTTCTTCTTCTTCTTCTTCTTCTCCTTCTTCTAGTTCTTCTCCTTCTTCTCCTTCTTCTGCTTCTTCTTCTCTTACTTCTTTTACCACTTCTTCTCCTCCTACTTCTTCTTCTCCTTCTTCTTCTTCATCTTCTTCTTCTTCTTCTTCTTCTTTTACTTCTTCATCTTGTTCTTCTTCTTCTACTTCTTACTCTCCTTCACCTACATCTTCTTGTATTTCTTCTTCTTATTTGTCTTATTCTTCTTCTTCTTTACCTTCTTCTACTTCATCTTTTTCGTCTTCTTCTTCTTTTTCTTCATCTTTTTCTACTTCTTCTCCATCTTCCACTTCATCTTCTTATTCTTCTTCTTCTTCTTTTTCTCCTTTTTCTTCTTCTTCTTCTCCTTCTTCATCTTCGTCTTCTTTTTCTTATTCTTCATCTTTCTCTTCTTTTCTTCTCCATCTTCTTCTACTATTACTACTCATTATTATTATTATTGTTATTATTATTAATATTTTGGTTCTTCTTCTTCTTCTTCGTCATCATCATCATCATCTTCTTCTTCTTCTTCTTTGTCATCTTTTTTGTCTACGTCTTCTTTTTCTTCTTGTTCTTTTTTCTTCTTCTTGTTCATGTTCTTCTTCTTATTCTTCCTTTTCAACATCTACTTCTTCTCCTTCTTCTTCTTCTTCTTTTTCGCCTTCTTCTTCTTCTTCTTCGACTTTTCTTTTATTCTTTTTTTTCTACTTTTTTTCCTCTTCTTCTTCGTGTATTTCTTTTTCTTCTTGTTCTTCTTCTTCTTTTTCTTCTTTTTATTATTCTTCTTCTTCTTCATCTTCTCCTTCTTTTTCTTCTTTTTCTTCTTCTTCTTCTTCATTGTCTTCTTCTTCTTTTTCTACTTCATCCTCTTCTTATTTTTCTTCTTCTTCTTCTTCTTCATCAACTTCTTCATCATCTTCTTCTTCTTCATCTTCTTCTTCCTCCTCTTCTTCTTCTTCTTCTTCTTCTTCTTTTTCTTCTTCTTCTTCTTCTTCCCCTTCGTCTTGTTGTTCTCCTTTATCGTCATCTTCTTCTTCGTGTTCATCTTCTATTTCTTATTTTTCTTCTTCTACTACTTCTTGTTTTTCGTCTCCTTTTTCTTCTCCTAGTTATTCTTCTTCTTCTCCTTCTTCTTCTTCTTCCTCTTCTTCTTCTTGTTCTTCTTCTTCAACTTCTTCTTCTTCTTTTTCAACTTCTTCTTTGTCTTGTTCTTCTTCTTCTTCTTCTCCCACTTTGTTTTCTTCTTCTTAATCGCCTTCTTCTTCTTCTTGTTCTCCTTCCTCTTCTGTGTCATCTACTTCTTCCTTTTCTTCACCTTCTTCTTCTTCGTCGTGTTTTCCTTCTTGTTCTTGTTGTTCTTCTTCTTCTACTTCTTCTTCTGGTTCTACTTTTTCTTCACCTTCATCTTCTTCTTGTTCATCCTCTTGTACTTCTTCTTTGTCCTCCTCTTCTTCTTGCTCTACTTCTTTTTAGTCTTCTTCTTCTTCGTGTTCTTCTTCTTTGTCTTCTTCTTCTTCTTCATCATCTACTTCTTCTTCTTCTTTGCTTTCTTTTTCTTTTTCTTCTTCTTCTTATTCTTCTTATTTTTCTTCTTCATCTTCTTCTTTTCCTTCTTCTTCTTCTTCTTCTTCGTCTTCTTCTTCTTCTTTTTCTTCTTCTTCTTAGTCTTCTACTTCTTTGTCTTCTTCTTCTTCTACTACTTTTTCTTCTTTATCTTCATCTTCTTCTTTGCCTTTTTCTTGCTCGTCTTCTCCTTCTTCTTTTTCTTCTTGTTCTTCTTCTTCTTCTACTTCTTCTTCTTCTTCTTCTTCGTCTTCTTCTTCTTCTTCTTCATGTTCATCTTTTTCTTCTTCTTCTTCTTGATCTACATCCTTTTCTTCTTCTTCTTCTTATTCTTTTTCTTTTTCATATACTTCTTCTTCATCTCCTTCTTCTTCTTCTTTTTATTAATCTTCTTCTTCTTTGTCTTCTTTTTCTTCATCTTCTTCTTCTTCTTCTTCTCCTACTTCTTTTACCACTTCTTCTTCTCCTCCTACTTCTTCTCCTTCTTCTTCTTCATCTTCTTCTTCTTCTTTTTCTTCTTTATCTTCTTCTTCTTCTTCTTCTTCTTCTTCTTCATCTTCTTCTTTTCCTTCTTCGTCTTGTTCTTCTTGTTGTTGTTGTTCTACTTCTTCTACTTCTTACTCTCCTTCGCCTACTTCTTCCTGTATTGCTTCTTTTTATGTGTATTATTCTTCTTCTTCTTCACCTTCTTCTACTTCATCTCTTTCGTCTTCTTCTTCTTTTTCTTCATCTTCTTCTACTTCTTCTTCTCCATCTTCCACTTCATCTTCTTGTTCTTGTTCTTCTTCTTTTTCTCCTTTTTCGTCTTCTTCTTGTTCTTCTTCTTCGTCTTCTTTTTCTTATTCATCTTTCTTTTCTTTCCTTCTTCTTCATCTACTGCTACTACCACTCATTATTATTATTATTGTTATTATTATTAATATTCTGGTTATTCTTCTTCTTCTTCGTCATCATCATCACGATCTTCTTCTCCTTCTTCTTCTTTGTCATCTTTTTCGTCTACTTCTTCTTCTCCTTCTTCTTGTTCTTTTTTCTTCGTCTTGTTCTTCTTCTTCTTCTTCTTCTTCTTGTTCAACATTTACTTCTACTTCTTCTTCTTCTTTTTTTCCTTCTTCTACAAATTTTTTGTGTTCTTCTTCTTCGACTTTTCTTTTCTTCTTCTTCTTCGACTTTTCTTTTCCTCTTCTTCTTCGTCTATTTCTTTTTGTTGTTCTTATTCTTCTTCTTTTTCTTCTTTTTATTCTTCTTCTTCTTCTTCATCTTCTCCTTCTTTTTCTTCTTCTTTTTCTTCTTCTTCTTCTTTCTCTTCTATCTTCTTCTTCGTCTTTGTCTTCTTCTTCTTCTTCTTCTCCTCCTCCTCCACCTTGATTTTCTTGTTTTTCTTCTTCTTTTTCTTCATCTTCATTTTATTCTTCTTCTTCTTCTACTTCTTCTTCTTCTTCTTCTTCTTCTACTTCCTCTCGTTCTTGTTCTTCTTCTTCTCCTTCTTCTTCTCCCTCTTCTTCTTCTTCTGCTTCTTCTCTTATTTCTTTTTTATCTTCTACTTCTTCTTCTTCTTCGTATTCTTCTACTTCTTCTTCTTCTTCCACTTCTTCATTTTCTTTTCCTTCTCCTTCTTTTCTCCTTTTGCTTCTTCTTCTTATTATTCTTCTTCTTCTACTTCATCTGCTTCTTCTTCTTCTTCAGCTTCTTCTTCTTCTTCTCCTTCTTCTTCTTCCTCTTCCTCCTCTTCTACTTCTTTTCCTTCTTCTTCTTCTTCTTCTTCTTTTTCTTCTTTTTCTAACTCTTCTTCTTCCACTTCTTCTTCTTCTTTTTCTGCTTCTCTTTTTTTTCTTGTTCTTCTTCTCCTTCATCTTCTTCTTCTTCTTCTTCTTCTTCTTTTTCTTCTTCTTCTTCTTCTTCTTCTTCTTCCTCTTCTTCTCTTATCCTTCTCCTTCTTTTTGTTCTTCTTCTTCTTCTTCTTCTTCTTCTTCTTCTTCTTTTTCTTCCTTTTCTTTTTCTTCTTCTTCATCTTCTTTATCTTCATCTTCGTCTTCCTTTTCGTCTTCTTCATTTTCTTCTTCTTCTTCTTCTTCTTCTTCGTCTTCAACTTTTTCTTCTTCGTCTTCTTTTTCTTCTTCTTCTTCAACTTCTTCTTTTTCTACTTCTTCTCCTTCTCCTACAATTACTACTAATACTAGAACTTCTTCTTCTTCTTCTTCATGTTCTTCTTCTTCCCCTTCTTCTTTTTCTTCTTCTTCTTCTTCTGCTTCTACCATTTCTTAATCTTCTCATTTTTTTCTTCTTCTTCTTCTTCTTCTTCTTTTTCTTCTTGATCTTCTTCTTCTTCTTCTTCTTCTTTCTCTTCTTCTTGTTCATCATCTTATTTTACTTCTTCTTCTCCTTCATCTTCTTCTTCTCCCTCTTATTCTTCTTCTTCTTCTTCTTCTTGGTCTTCATTTTCTTATTCTTTCTCTTCATCATCTTCTTCTTATTATTGTTATAATTATTATTATTAATATTATTATTTTTTTGTTAATATTATTATTAATTTTTTTCTTCTTTATTATCTTTTTTTTATTCAACTTCTCCTTCTTCTTCTTCTTCTTTCCTTTTTCTTCTTCTTCATCTTCTTCTTCTTCCTCTTCTATATCTTCTTCTTGTTCGACTTCTTCTTCTTCGCCTTCTTCTTCATCTTCTTCTTTCTCTTCTTCTTATTCTTATTCTTCTTCATCTTCTTCATCTTCTTCTTCTCCTTCTTCTTCTTCTTCATCTTCTTCTTATTCTTCTTCTTCTTCATCTTCTTCTTCTTCGTCTCCTTCCTTTTCTTCCTCAACTTTTTCATCTTCTTCTTCTTCGACTTCTTCTTCTCGTTCTTCTCATTCTTCTCATTCTTCTTCATTTTCTTCCTCTCTTTTTTCATCCTTTTTTTCTTCTTCTTCATCAACTTCTTCTTCTACTTCTATTTCTTCTTATTCTTCTTCTTCATCTTCTTCTTCTTCTTCTTTGTCTTATTCTTCTTCTACTTCGTCCTCTTCTTCTACCTCTTCATCTTCTTCTTCTTATTTTTCTTCTTCTACCACTTCTACTTTTTTGTCTCCTTCTTCTTCTTATTCTTTTTATTCTTCTTCTCCTTCTTCTTCTTCTTCTCCTTCTTCTTCTTCTTCTTCTTTCCCTTCCTCTTCTTCCTCCTATTCTTCTTCTTCTTCAACATCTTCTTCTTCCAATTCTTCTTCTTCTTCTTCTTCCAATTCTTCTTCATCATCATCATCTTCTTCTTCTTTTATTCTTCTTTTTCATCTTCCTCTTTTTCTTCTTGTTCTTTTCCTTCTACTCCTTCATCTTCATCATCTTCTTCTTTTTCTTGTTCTCCTCCTTTTTTTGTGCCTTCTTATTCTTCCATTTCTTGCCATTCTTCTTTTTTGTAGTCCTCCTCTTCCTCTTCTTCTTCTTCTTCGTATCCTTCTTCTTTGTCTTCTTCTTCTTTTCTCCTTCTTCTTCTTGTTCTTCTTCTTCTTTTCTTCTTCTTAGTCTTCTTATTATTTTTCTTCTTCTTGTTCTTCTTGTCCTTCTTTTCTTCTTCTTCTTCTTCTTCATCAACTTCTTCTTTCTCTTCTTCTTCTTTTTTGTCTTTTTCTTCTTGTACTTCTTCTTCCTCCTCTTCTTATTCTTCTTCTTCTCCATTACCTTATTCTTCTTCATCTTCTTCTTATTCTTCTTATTTTTCTTCTTCTTCTACTTCTTCTTTTTCGTCTCCTTCATCATCTACATCTTATTGTTCTTCTTCTTCTCCTTTTTCTTCTTTTTCTTTTGCTTTTCTTCCTCTTCTTCTTCTTGTTCGTCATCTTCTTGTTCTTCATCATCATCATCTTCTTCTTCTTCTTCGTTTTCATATTCTTCTTTGTCTTCTTCTTCTTCTTCATCTCCTTCTTCTACCTCTTCTCTTTCTTCTTCTTCTTCTTCACCTTCTTCATCTTCTTCTTTTCTTTGTCTTCATCATCTTTTCCTTCTTCTTCTTCTTCTTCTTCCCCTTCTTCTCCCACTTAACCTTCTTTTTCTTCTTCTTCTTCTACTACTACTACTATTTATACTTCTTCTACTTATTATTATTATTATTATTATTATTATTATTATTCAAATTCTTCTTGTTCTTCTTCTTCTTCTTCTTCTTCATCTTTTTCCTCTTTATCTTCTCATTCTTCTTCTTCCTCTTCTTTTTCTTCTTCTTCTTCTTCATTTACTTCATCATCTTCTTCTTCTTCTTCATTTACTTCATCATCTTCTTCTTCTTCTTCTTCATCTTCTTCTTCTTCTTCTTCTTCTTCTTCTTCTTCTTCTGATTTTTCTTTTTCTTCTTCATGTTCTTTTTCGTCGTCTTCTTCTTCATTTTCTTCTTCTTCTTCTTCTTCTTTTTCTTGTTCTTCTTCTTCTTCATTAATTTCTTATTCTTCTTCTTCTTCTTCCACTACTTATTCCTCTACTTTTTCTTCTTCTTCTTCTTCTTCTTCTTCTACCACTTCTTCTTCTTCTTCTTCTTCTTCTACTTCTACTTGATCTTCTTATTCTTCTTCTTCTTCTTCATCGTCTCCTTCTTCTTCTTCTTCAACTTCTTCTCTTTCTTCTTCTTCTTCATTATCTTATTCAACTTCTTCTTCTTCATCTTCTTCTTCCTCTTCTTTTTGTTTTCCTTCTTCTTCTTCTTGTTCTGCATCCTCTTCTTCTACTTCGTCTGATTCTTTGACTTCTTCTACTTCTTTGCCTTCTTGTTCCTCCTCTTCTTCTTCTTCTTCTACTTTTCCTACTTCTTCTTCGTCTTCATCTTCTTCTTATTATTATTATTCTTCTTCTTCTTCCTTTTCTTCTTCTTCTTCTTCTTCCCATTCTTCTTATACTATTACTACTACTAGTTCTTCTTCTTTTTCTTCTTCTTCATCACCATCTTCTTCTTCCTCTTCTTCTACTTCTTCTTCTTCTTCCGCTTCATGTTTTCTTCTTCTTCTTCTTCTTCTTCTTCTTCCTCTTCTTTTCTTCTTTTCTTCATCTTCATCTTGTTCTGCCTCTTCATCCTCTTCTTCTTCTTTTTCATCTTTTTCGTCTAAATCTTCTTTTTCTACTTCTTCTTATTATTATTATTATTATTATGATTATTAATTTTTTCTTCTCGTTCATCTTTATTTTCTTCTTTTTCTGTTCATCATCATCATCTTCTTCTTCTACTTCATCTTCTTAAATTTCTTCTTCTTCATCGTCTTCTTCTTCCTCGTCGTCTTCTTCAACATCTACTTGGTCTTCTTCCTCCTCTCCTTTTACTTCTTTTTCTTCTTCTTCTACTTCTTTTTCTTCTTCTCATTCTTCTTCTTCATCTTTTTCTTCTTTTTTTACTTCTTCTTTTCCTTCTTCTTCTTCTTCCTCTTCTTCTACTTCTTCTTCATCAACTTTTTCTACTTCTTCTTTTTTGTCTTGTTCTTCTTTTTTTCTCCTTCTTCTTCATCGTATTCTACTTCTTATTTTTTATCTTCTTCTACTTCTTTTTGTCTCCTTTTTCTTCTTCTTGTTCTTATTCTTCTCCGTCTTCTTCTTCTCCTTCTTCTGCTTCTTCCTCCAACTCTTCTTCTTCTTCTTCTTCATCTTCTTCATCTTCAACTTCTTCTTCTTCTTCTTCTACTTCTTCTTCTCCATCTTCTTCTTCTTTGTCTTCTTGTTCTTTTCTACTCCTTTTTCTTCTTCTTCATCGTCTTCTTCTTCTTCTTCTTCTCCTTCATCTTCTGTGCCTTCTTCTTCCTTTTCTTCATCTTCTTCATCTTCATTGTTTTTATCCTCTTGTTCTTGCTCTTCTTCTTCTGCTTCTTCTTGTCCTTCTTCTTCTTTGTCTTCTTCTTCTTCTTCTTCTTCTTCTTCTTTTTAGTCTTCTTCTTCTTTGTCTCCTTCTTCTTCTTCTTCGCCTTCGTCTTTTTCTTCTTCCCATTCTTCTTCTTTGTCTTCTTCTTTTTCTTCTTCTTGTTCTTCTTCTTCATTTTCTTCTTTTCCTCATTCTACTTCTTCTTCTTCTTCTTCTTCTTCTTCTTCCTCTTCTCCTTCTTCTTCTTCTTCTTCTTCTTCTTCTTCTTCTTCTTCTTCTTTTCCATCGTCTTGTTCTTCTTCTTCATCGTCTTCTGCTTCTTATTTGTCTTTTTCTACTACTTCTTTTTGTCTCCTTTTTCTTCTTCTTGTTCTTCTTGTTCTTATTCTTCTCCTTCTTCTTCTTCTCCTTCTTCTGCTTCTTTCTCAAACTCTTCTTCTTCTTCATCATCTTCTTAATCTTTGACTTCTTCTTCTTATACTTCTTCTTCTTATTCTTCTTCTTCTTCTTTGTCTTCTTGTTCTTTTTCTACTCCTTTTTCTTCTTCTTCATCGTCTTCTTCTTCTTCTTCATTGTCTTTATATTCTTGTTTTTCTTCTTCTTCTTCTTCTACTTCTTCTTGCTTTGTCTTCTTCTTCTTCTTTTTCTTCTTCTTCTTCTTTTTAGCCTACTTCTTCTTTGTCTCCTTCTTCTTCTTCTTCTTCGTCTCTTTCTTCTTCCCGTTCTTCTTCTTTGTCTTCTTCTTTTTCTTCTTCTTCTTCTTCTTCATTTTCTTCTTTTCCACATTCTTCTTCGTCTTCTTCTTCTTCTTCTTCTTCATCTTCTTCTTCTTCCTCTTCTTCTATTTAATCTTCTTCTTCTTCCTCTTAATCTTTTTCTTCTTCTTCTTCTTCTTCTTCCTCTTCTTCATCATCTTCTTCTTTAGCTTCTTCTTCTCCTTCTTCTTCTTTTTCTTCTTCTTCTTCTTCTTCTTCTTCTTCTTCTTTAGATGTTTGGATGATAAATGCCACAATAATGAAGGGAATAATCGAATTTGTTTACTTCGATGGAAGATCGACAGCAATTGTGAGGGGAATCATCTACTTTTTCTTCTTCTTTTCTTCTTTTTCTCTTCTTCTTCCTCTACATTTTTTCTTCTCCTTCTTCTTCTGTCTCTTCTTTCTCTTCTTCTTCTTTTTCTTCTTCTTTGCCTTCATCTTCTTTTCCTACTTCTTCTTCTTCTTCTTATTCATCATCTTCTTCTTCTACTTCTTATTCTTTTTCTTCTATTTCTTCTTGTTCATTGTCTTCTTCTTCATCATCGTCTTCTTCAACTTCTACTTGGTCTTCTTCCTGCTATTCTTTTACTTCTTCTTCTTCTACTTCTTCTACTTCTTTTTTTCCTTCTTCTCATTCTTCTTTATCGTCTTCTTCTTCTTTTTCTTCTTCAACTTTTTCTTCTTCTTTTTGTTCTTCTTCTACTTCTTCTTCTTCTACTTCTTCTTCATTAACTTTTTCTGTTTCTTCTTTGTTTTCTTCTTCTTCTTCTTCATCTTTTCCGTCATCTTGTTGTTCTTCTTCATCTTCTTTTTTGTCATCTTGTTGTTCTTCTTCATCTTCTTTTTCTTCTTCGTCTTTCGTCTTCTACTTCCTACTTTTCTTCTTCTTCTTCTACTTCTTCTTTTTTTGTCTCCTTTTTTCTTCTTCTTGTTCTTGTTTTTCCTATTCTTCTCCTTCTTCTTCCTTATCCTCCACCTCTGCTTCTTCTTCTTCGTCTTCATCTTCATCTTCTTAATATTCAACTTCTTCTTCGTGTTCTTCTTCTTCTTCTTCTTCTTCTTCTTCCTCTTCTTCTTCTTCTTCACCCTCTTCTTTCTCTTCTTGTTCTTCTTCTACTACTCATTTTCTTCTTCTTCTTCATCGTCTTCTTCTTGTTGTTGTTCTCCATCCTCTTCTATGCCTTCTTCTTCTTCCTTTTCTTCAACTTCTTCTTCTTTATAGTCTTTTTCTTCTTGTTCTTCCTCTTCTTCTTCTTCTTCTTCTTCTTCTTCTTCTGCTTCTTCTTGTCCTTCTAATTTTTTGTCTTCTTCTACTTCTTTCTCTTCTTCTTCTTCTTCCTTTTAGTCTTCTTCTTCTTTGTCTTCTCCTTATTCTTCTTCTTCTTCTTTGTCTTCTCCTTATTCTTCTTCTTCTTCTTCTTCTTCTTTATCGTCTTTTTCTTCTTTGCCTTCTTCTTCCTCTTCTTCTTCTTCATCTACTTCTTCATCTTCTTCTTCTTCTCATTTGTCTTCTTCTATTTCTTCTTCCTCTTCTTCTTCTTCTTATTTTTCTTCTTCATTTTCTTCTTTTACTTCTTATTCTTCTTCATCGTTTACTTCTTCTTTTTCTTCTTCCACTTTTTTTTCTTCTTTTTCTTCTTCTTCTACTTCTACTTCTTCATTAACTTTTTCTAATCCTTCTTTGACTTCTTCTTCTTCTTCTTCTTCTTCTTTTCCTTCGCCTTGTTCTTCTTCTTCATCGTCGTCTTCTTCTTCGTCTTTCGTCTCCTACTTCCTACTTTTCTTCTTCTTCTACTACTTTTTTTGTGTGCTTTTTTCTTCTTGTTGTTCTTGTTTTTCA
>JAIUJO010002298.1:80000-87500 GCA_023846275.1 Vanilla planifolia
TCTTCCTCCTTCTCCTCCTCTTCTACTTCTTTTTCTTCTTCTTCTTCTTCTTCTTATTCTTCTTCTTATTCTTCTTTGTCTTTTTCTTCTTTTTCTTACTCTTCTTCTCCTTCTCTTTCATCCTCTTCTTCTTCTTCTTCTTCTTTATCTTCTTCTTCTTCTTCTTCTTGTTCCTCTTCTTCTCTTGTCCTTCTCCTTCTTTTTCTACTTCATCTTCTTCTTCTTCTTCTTCTTCTTCTTCTTATTCTTCTTCATCATCTTCTTCTTCCTCTTCTTTTATATCTTCATCTTTGTCTTCTTTTTCGACTTCTTCTTCTTCTACTTCTCCTTCTTTTTCTTCGTCTTCTACTTTTTCTTCTTCTTCTTCTTCTTCATGCTCTTCATCCTCTACTACTTCTCCTTCTTCCCCTACAATTATTATTAATACTAGAACTTCTTCTTCTTCTTCATGTTCTTCTTCTTCCTCTTCTTCTTCCTCTTCCTCTTCGTCTTCTTCTTCTTCTTCGTCATCTTCTTCTTGTTCTTGTTCTTTTTTTCGTCTTCTTCTTCTTCTTCTTCTTCTTCTTCTTCTACTACTTCTACGATTTCTTCATCTTCTTCTTTTCCCTCTTTATTTTTCCTTCTTCTTCTTCTTCTTCTTCATTTTCTTCTTCATCATAATCTTCTTCTTCTTCTTTCTCTTCTCCTTCTCCTTCTTCTTCTTGATCATCTTCTTTTACTTCTTCTTCTTCTTTGTCTTCTTCATCTTCTCTTCCTCTTATTCTTCTTCTTCTTCTTCTTCTTCATTTTCTTATTCTTCCTCTTCATCATCTTCTTATTATTGTTATAATTATTATTATTAATTTTATTAACATTATTATTAATTTTTTCTTCTCCATTTTCTACTTCTTCTTCATCTTCTCCTTCTTCTTCTTATTCTTCTTTTTCTTTTCTTTTACTTCTTCTCCGTCTTCTTCTTCTTGCTCGACTACTTCTACTTCGCCTTCTTTTTCTTCCTCTTGTTTCTCTTCTTCTTATTCTTATTCTTCTTCATCTTCTTCTTCTCCTTCTTCTTCTTCATCTTCTTCTTATTCTTCTTCTTCTTCATCTTCTTCTTCGTCTTCTTCCTCTTCTTCCTCTACTTTTTCATCTTCTTATTCTTCTACTTCTTCTTCTTCTTCTTCTCCTTCTTCTTCTTTGTTTTCTTCTTCTTCTTCTTCTTCTACTTCTATTTCTTCTTCTTCCTCTTCTTCTTCTTCTTCTTCTTCTGCTCCTTCATCTTATACTTCTACTTTTTCGTCTTCTTCTTCTTCTTCATCTTCTTCTACTACTTCTACTTTTTTGTCTTGTTCTTCTTCTTCTTCTTCTTCTTTTTATTCTTCTTCTCTTTCTTCTTCTTCTTCTCCTTCTTCTTCTTCATCTTCTTTCTCTTCTTCTTCTTCTTCTTCTTCCTATTCTTCTTCTTCCTCAACATCTTCTTCTTCCAATTCTTCTTCTTCATCTTTTCTTCTTCTTCTTCTTCTTCTTCTTCTTCTCCTTCTACTTCTACTTCTTCTTCTCCTTCTTCTTCTTCTTCTTCTTCTTCCAATTCTTCTTCTTCTTCATGATCTTCTTCTTCTTTTTTTCTTCTTTTTCATCTTCCTTTTTTTCTTCTTTTTCTTCTCCTTCTCCTTCTACTGCTTCTTCATCTTCATCATCTTTTACTTCTTCTTGTTCTCCTCCTTCTTTTTCTGTTCCTTCTCATTCTTCAATTTCTTGGCATTCTTCTCCTTCGTTGTCCTCCTCTTCCTTTTTTTCTTCTTCTTCTTCTTCTCTTCTCCATCTTTTTCTTGTCCTTCTTCTTCTTTTCTTCTTCTTAGACTTCTTATTATTTTTCTTCTTCTTGTTCTTCTTATTCTTCTTGTCCTTCTTTTTCTTCTTCTTCTTCTTCACCAACTTCTTCCTCTTCTACTTCTTCTTTGTCTTCTTCTTCCTCTTCTTCTTCTTCTTCTTCTTCTTCTTCTTCTTCTGCACCTTTGCCTTACTCTACTTCATCTTCGTCTTCTTCTTTTTCTTCTTCATCTTTTTCTTCTTCTTCTTATTTTTTTTCTTCTTCTTCTTCTTTTTCATCTCCTTCATCATCTTTTTCTTGTTCTTCTTCTTCTTCTTCTCCTTTTTCTTCTTCTTTTTCTTTTGCTTTTCTTCCTCTTCTTCTTCTTGTTCTTCATCTTCTTCGTCTTCATCTTCTTCTTCTTCTTCTTTGTCTTTTTCTTCTACTTCATCTCCTTCTTCTTCTTCTTTATTTGCTTCACCTTTTTGTTTAACTACTTCTTCTTCTTCTTCTTTTTCTTTTTCTCCTTCTTCTTCTTCTTCTTTTTCTAATGCCTCTTCTCTTTCATCTTCTTCTTTTTCTTCTTCTTGTTCTTCTTCTTCACCTTCTTCATCATCTTCTTCTTCTTTTATGTCTTCTTCTTCTTTTCCTTCTTCTTCTTCGTCTTCTTCTTCTTCTTCCCCTTCTTCTCCTGCTTATCCTTCTTTTTCTTCTTCTTCTTCTACTACTTCTACTTCTACTTCTTCTACTTATATTATTATTATTATTATTATTATTATTAAAATTCTTCTTCTTCTTCTTCTTCTTCCTCTTCATCATCTCGTTCTTCTCTTCCTCTTCTTTTTCTTCTTCTTCTTCCTTTTCTTCTTCTTCTTCTTCTTCTTCTTCTTTTACTTCTTCTTCTTCTTCCTGTTCTTTTTCATCACCTTCTTCTGCATTTTCTTCTACTTCTTCTTCTTTTTCTTGTTCTTCTTCATCATTAATTTCTTGTTCTTGTTCTTCTTCTTCATCTACTTATTCCTCTTCTTCTTCTACCACTTCTTCTTTTTCTTCTTCTTCTTCATCTTCTTCTTCTTCTACTTCTATTTGATCTTCTTATTATTCTTCTTCTTCTTCATCCTCTCCTCCTTCTTCTTCAACTTCTTCTCTTTCTTCTTCTTCTTCTTCATCATCTTATTCAACTTCTTCTTATTCATCTTCTTCTTCCTCTTCTTCTTGTTTTCCTTTTTCTTCTTCTACATCCACTTCTTCGACTTCGTCTGATTCTTCGTCTTCTTCTTCTACTTCTTTGCTTTCTTTTTCCTCTTCTTCTTCTTCTTCTTCTTTTCCAACTTCTTCTTCTTCGTCTTCATCTTCTTGTTCTTCTTATTATTCTTCTTCTTCTTCTTCTTCCCATTCTTCTTTTACTATTACTATTGCTACTTCTTCTTCTTCTTCTTCTTCATCATCATCATCTTCTTCTTCTTCCTCTTCTTCTTCCTCCTCTTCATCTTTTTCTTATTCTTCTTCTACTTCTTCTTCTTCCCCTTCTTCTTCTTCTTCTTCTTCTTCATCTTCTTTTCTTCTTCTTCTGCTTCTTCTTCTTATTCATTTTTTCTACCTCTTCTTTCTCTTCTTCTCCATCATCATCATCTTCTTCTTCTTCTTCTTCTTCCTCTTCTTTTCTTCTTTTCTTCTTTTCTTCTTTTCTTCTTCTTCTTCTACTTCTTCTTCTTCATCTTCTTCTGCCTCTTCATTCTCTTCTTCTTCTTTTTTATCTTCTTCGTCTTAATCTTCTTTTTCTACTTCTTCTTCTTCTTATTATTTTTATTATTATTGTTATTTTTCTTTTTCTTGTTCTTCTTTATTTTCTTCATTTTTCCTGTTCATATTGTTCTTCTTCTTCTTCTACTACTTCTTCTATTTCTTCTTCTTCAACTTTTTCTTCTTCATCGTCGTCCTCTTCTACTTCCTCTTCTGCGCCTTCTTCTTCTTCCTTTTCTTCATCTTTTTCTTCTTCATTGTCTTTATCTTCTTCTTCTTCTACTTCTTCTACTACTACTACTTCTTCTTGTCCTTCATCTTCTTTGTCTTCTTCTTCTTCTTTTTCTTCTTCTTCTTTGTCTTCTTCTTCTTCTTTTTCTTCTTCTTTTTCTTCTTGTTTTCAGTCTTCTTCTTCTTTGTCTCCTTCTTCTCCTTCTTCTTCATCGTCTTTTTCTTCTTCTCGTTCTTCTTCTTTGTCTTCTTCGTTTTCTCCTTCTTCTTCCTCTTCTTATTTTACTTCTTCATTTTCTTCTTTTTCTCATTCTTCTTCTTCTTCTTCTTCTTCTTCTTCTTCTTCATCTTCTTCTTCTTTCTCTTCTTTTATTTCTTTTTCTTCTTCTTCCTCTTCATTTTTCTTCTTCTTCTTCTTCTTCTTCACCTTCATCTTTTTTATCTTCTTCGACCTCTTCTTCGTCTTCTTCTTCTTCTTCTTCTTCTTCTTCAGCTTCTTCTTCTCCTTCTTCTTTTTCTTTTTCTTCTTCTTTTCTTCTTCTTCTACTTCTTCTTCTTCTTTTCTTCCTTTTTTTTCTTCTACTTCTTCTTCTTCTTCATCTTATGCCTCTTTTTTCTCTTCTTCTTCTTTTTCTTCTTCTTCTCCTTTAACTTCTTTTTTTACTTCTTCTTTTTCATCTTCTTCTTATTCATCTTCTTCTTCTACTACTTCTTCTTGTCCTTCTTCTATTTCTTCTTCTTCATTGCCTTCTTCTTCGTCGTTGTCTTCTTCAGCTTCTAATTGGTCTTCTTCCTGCCCTTCTTTTACTTCTTCTTCTTCTTCTTCTTCTTGTACTTCTACTCTTCCTTCTTGAAATTTGTCTTCATCGCCTTCTTCTTCTTTTTCTTCTTCCACTTTTTCTTCTTGTTTTTCTTCTTCTTCTACTTCTTCTTAATCAACTTTTTCTACTTCTTCTTCTTTATCTTCTTCTTCTTCTTCTTCTTCTTTTCCTTCGTCTTGTTCTTCTTCTTCATCGTCTTCTTCTTCTTCGTCTTTCGTCCTCTACTTCGTATTTTTCTTCTTCTTCTTCTACTTATTCTATTTTGCCTCCTTTTTCTTCTTCTTATTCTTCTTTTTCTTATTCTTCTCCTTCTTCTTCTTCTTCTTCTTCTTCCTCTACTTCTTCGTCTTCTTCTTCATCTTATACTTCATCTTCAACTTCTTCTTCTTGTTCTTCTTCTTCTTCTTCTTCTTCTTCATTGTCTTCTTGTTCTACTTCTGCTACTCCTTTTTTTTCTTATTCTTCATCGTCTTCTTCTTGTTGTTGTTCTACTTCCTCTTCTGTGCCTTCTTCTTCTTCCATTTCTTCACCTTCTTCATCTTCATTGTCTTTTTCTTCTTGTTCTTTTTGTTCTTCTTCTTCTTCTTCTTTTTCTGCTCCTTCTTCTTGTCCTTCGTATTCTTTATTTTCTTTGTCTTCTTCTTCTTCTTCTTCTTCTTCTTCTTTTTAGTCTTCTTCTTCTTTGTCTTCTTGTTATTCTTCTTCTTCTTTTTCGTCTTTTTCTTCTTTGCCTTCTTCTTCTTCTTTTTCTTCTTCTTCTTCATCTACTTGTTCTTCTTCTTCTTCTCTTTTTTTTCTTCTTCTTCTTCTTTGCCTTCTTCTATTTCTTCTTCTTCTTCTTCTTCTTCTTCTTCTTCTTATTTGTCTTCTTTATTTTCTTCTTTTCCTTATTCTTCTTCTTCTTCTTCTTCGTCGACTTCTTATTCTTCTTCTTCTTCTTCTTCTTCTCCTTCTTCTTCTTCTTCTTCTTCTTCTTCTTCTTCTCCTTCTTCTTCTTCTTCTTCTTCTTCTTCTTCTTCTTCTCCTTATTCTTCTACTCCTTTTTCTTCTTCATCTTCTTCATCTTCCTCTTCTTCTTTTTCTTTATCTTCTTGTTCTTCTTCTTCATTTGCTTTGTCTTTTTCGTTAACTTCTTGTTCTTATTCTTCTTCTTCTTCTTCATCATCATCTTCTTCTTCTCCTTCTTCTACTACTACTACTACCTCTTCTCTTTCTTCTTCTTCTTCTTCTTCTTCACCTTCTTCATCTTCTACTACTTCTTCTTTTTCTTCTTCTTTTTCATCTTCTTCTTCTTCTTCTTCTTCTTCTTTTTCCCCTTCTTCTCCCGCTTATCCTTCTTCTTTTTCTTATTCTTCTTCTACTTCTACTTTTTGTTATTATTCTTCGTGTTCTTTTTCTTTTTCTTGTTCTTGTTCTTCTTCTTCTTCATCTTCTTCCTTTTACTCTTCTTTTTCTTCTTCTTCTTCTTCTTATTATTTTTCCTCTTCTTCTTCTTCTTCTTCTTCTTTTCTCCTTCTTCTTTTACTTCTTCTTCTTCTTCTTCTTCTTCTTCTTCTTCTTGTTTTTCCTCTTCATCTTCTCATTCTTCTTCTTCTTCTTCTTCTTCTTCTCCTCCTTCTTCTTTCACTTCTTCTTCTTCTTCTTCATCTTCTATCTATTCATCTTCTTCTTCTTCTTCTTTTAGCACTTGTTCTTCTCCTTCTTCTTCTACTTCTTCTTCTTCTTCTTCTTCTTCACCTTCTTCTACTTCTTCAACTTCTACTTCTTCTTCATCTCATCTTCATGTTCTTCATCTTCTTCTTCTTCTTAAACGTCTTCTAATTCTTCATCATCTTCTTCTTCATCTGATTCTACTTCATCTTATTCATCTTCTTCTTCCTCTTCTTTTTTCCTTCTGCTTCCTCTTCTACAATCTCTTCTTCAACTTTGTCATATTCTTCATCTTCTTCTTCTTCTTTGTCTTCATGTTCCTCTTCTTCTACTACTTCATCCCTTCTTCTTCTTCTTCTTCTTCTTCTTCCATTTCTTCTTCTTCTTCTTCATCATCATCATGTTCTTCTCCTTCTACAGCTTGAAAAATTTCTTCTTTTTCTTCATCATCATCATCATCATCATCTTCTTCTTCTTCTCCTTCTTCTTCTTCTTGTTCTTCTCCTTCTTCTCCTTCACCTTCTTCTTCTTCTTCTTCTTCTTCTTCTAGTTGTTCTTCTCCTTAATATTCTTTTCTTCTTCTTCTTCTTCTTCTTCTTCTTCTTCTTCTTTTTCTTCTTCTTCCCCCATCCTCTTTTTCATCTTCTTCGTCTTCTTCTTTTTCTTCTTACCCTTGTTCTTCTTCTTCGTCATGCTCTTCATCTTTTTCTTCTACTTTTTCTTCTTCTTCTTCTTCTTCTTCTCCTTATTCTTCTTGATCTTTTTCTTCTGCTTCTTCTTCTTTTTCTTCTTCTTCTTCTTCGTCTACTTCTTCATCTTCTTCTTCTTCTTATTCTTCTCCTCCTCCTCCTCCTCTTCCTTATTGTTCTTCGTTTTCTTCTCCTCCTCCTCCTTCTTCTTCTCTCTTTTTCTTATTCTTCACCTTCTTCTCCTTCCTTTTCTACTTCTTCTTTTTCTTATTCTTCTTCTTTTTTTGCTTTTTCCTCCTCTTCGTCTTCTTCTAATTCTTTTATTTCCTCTTCTTCTTTTTCTTCTCCTTCTTCTTCCTCCTTCTTCTACTTCTTCTTCTTCTCGTCCCTTTACTTCTCCTTCTTCTTCTTCTTCTTCCTTCTCCTCGTCCTCCTTCTTCTTCTTCTTTGTCTTCTTCTTCTTCTTCTTCTTTGTCTTCTTCTTTTTCTTCTTCTTCTTCATCTACTTCTTCGTCATCCTCTTCTTGCTCTTCATCTCCTTCTTCTTCTTTGCCTTCTTCTTCTTCCTCTTCTTTGT
>JAIUJO010002298.1:95000-97500 GCA_023846275.1 Vanilla planifolia
CTTAGTGTTCTTTTACTTCTACATCGTCTTCATTTTCTTCTTCTCATTGGTCTTCTTCTTCTACTTCTTCTTCTTCTTCTTCTTCTTCTTCTTCTCCTTCTTCTTCTCCTTCTGCTTCTCCTTCTTCTTCTCTCTCTTCTTCTTCTTCTTCTTCGTCTTCTTCTATTCTTCTTCTTCTTATTCTTCTTCTTCTACTTCTTCTTCTTCTTTTTCTTCTTATTTATCTTCTTCATCTCCTTCGTCTTCTTTGTCTTCTTCTTCCTCTTATTCTTCTTCTTTTTCTTATTCTTTTATTTCTTCTTCTTCCTCTTCTTATTCTACATCTTCTTCATCATGAATAACAACTTCTTCTTCTTCTTCTTCACCGTTGTCGACTTCTTCTTCTTCTTCTTCACCGTTGTCGACTTCTTCTTTTTCTCTGTTGTTTTCTTGTTCTTCTTCTTGTTCTTCTTCTTGTTCATTTTCTTCTTCTTCTTAGTCTTCTTCAACTTCTACTTCATCTTCTTCTTCTACTTCTTCTTATTCTTCTTCTTATTCTTCTTCTTCGTTTTCTTCTTCTTTTTCTTCTTCTTCTTCTTCTTCACCGTCGTCATCTTCTTCTTCTTCTTGGTCGTCTTCTTGTTCTTGTTCTTGTTCTTCTTCTTCTACTTAGTCTTCTTCACCTTCTTCTTAGTCTTCTTCTTCTTCTTCTTCATCTTCTTCTTCTTCGTCGCCCTCATCTATTTCTTCTTTGTCTTCTTCCTCTTCTTCTTCTTCTTCTTTTTCGTTTAATTCTTCTTCATCTTCTTCGTTTTCATTGTCCTCGCCTTCTTCTCCTTCCTCTTCTTCTCCTTCTTCTTCTTCTTCATCTTCTTCATCTTCTTCATTATCTTCTTCTTCTTCTTCTTTTCTTCTTCTTCTTGTTCTTCTTCTTCTATATCTTCTTCTCCTCCTCCTCCTACTTCATCTCCTACTTCTTCTTCTTCTTCTTTTTCTTCTTCTTCTTTTTCTTCTTCTTCTTTCTTTTTCTTTTTCTTCTTCTTCTTCTTCATCTTCATCTTCTTCTTCCTCTTCTTCTTCGTCGTCTTCTTCTTCTTCTTCTTCTTCTACTTCTTTTTGTACTTCTTCTTCTTCTTCTACTTGATCTACTTCCTCTTTTTCTTCTTCTTCTTCTTTTTCTTCTCTTTCTTCTTCTTCTTCTTCTTCTTCGTCTTCTTCATTTTCTTCTTCTTCTTCTCCTTCCTCGTCTTGCTCGTTTTCTTCTTCTTCTTCTTCTTCTTCTTCTTCTTTTTCTTTTCTCCTTTTTTATTCTTGTTCTTCTTCTTCTTCTTCTTCGACTTCTTTATCATCTTCTTCCTCTTCTTTGCCTTCCACATCTTCATTTTCTTCTTCTTCTTCTTCTTCTTCTTCTTCTTCTTCTCCTTCTTCTTCTTCATCTTCTTATTCTTCTTCTTCTTCTTCTCTTCTTATTATCCATCTCCTTTTACTTCTCCTTCTTCTTCTTCTTCTAATGCTGCTTCTTCTTCCTCTTCTTTTTCTTCCACTTCTTCTTCATCTTCTTCTTTCTCTACATCTCCTTCTTCTTCTTCTTCTTCTTCTTCTTCTGCATCATCTTCTTCTTCTTCTTCTTCTTTGTCTTCTTCCTCTTCTTCTTTGTCATCTTCATCTTCTTAATCTTCTTCTTCTTCTTCTTCTTCTTCTTCTTCTCCATCTTCTTTTTCTTCTTTCCCTTCTTCCTCCCACACTTATTCATCTTCTACTTCTTCGTCTTTTTCTTCTTCTTCTTCTTTTTCTTCTTCTTCTTCTTCTTATTCGTCTTCTTGTTCTTCATCTTCTTCGTCTTCTTGTTCTTCATCTTCTTCGTCTTCTTTGTCTTCTTCCTACTCTTCTTCTTCTTCTTCTCCTTCTTCTTCTTATTCTTCTTCTTCTTCTTCTCCTACTTCTACTTCTTCTTCTTGTTCTTCTTCTTCTTCCCCTTCCTCATCTTCTTCTTCTTCTTCTTTCTCTTCTTCTTCTTATCCTTCTTCTTCTTCTTCATCGTCTTCGACGTCTTCTTCTTCTTCTTCTTTTTCGTCCACTTCTTCTTCTTCTTCTTCTTCTTTTTCGTCCACTTCTTCTTCTTCTTCTTCTTCTTTTTCTTCTTCTCCTTCTCCTTCTTCTTATTCTTTTTTTCTCCTTCTTCTTTTTCTTCTTCTTCTTCTTATTCTTCTTTATCTTCTTCTTCTCCTTCTTCTTCTTCTTCTTCTTTTTCTACTTATTCTACTACTACTTCTTCTTAATTTTCTTCTTCTCCTTCTCGTTCTTCTATTACTTCTTCTTGTTCTTCTTAATCTTCTTCTTCTCCCCGTCCTCGACCTCCTTCTTATTCTTCATCTTATTATTATTATTATTGTTATTATTATAATAATTATTATTATTATTATTCATCCTCTCCTACTTGTTCTTCTTCATCTTCTTCATCATCATCTTCTTCTTCTTCTTCTTCTTCTTCTTCTTCTTAGGGTTCTTCTTCTTCTTTGTC
>JAIUJO010002298.1:100000-105000 GCA_023846275.1 Vanilla planifolia
TCTTTCTTCTTCTAATACCTCTTCATGATCATCATCTTCTTCTTCTTATTCTTATTCTTCTTCTTCTTCCTCTTCTTCTTCTTCTTCTTCTTTTTTGCCTTCTACTTCTTCCTCTTCTTCTTCATCTTCTTATTATTCTTCTTCTAAAAATTATTGTTCTTCTTCTTCTTCTTTTCCTTCTTCTTCTTCTTCTTTTCCTCCTTCTGCTTCTTCTTCTTCTTCGACTTCATCTTCTTCATCTTCTTCTTCTTATACCACTCATCTTCTCCGTGTTCTTCTACTTCTTCATCATCTTCTTCCTTTTCTTCTTCCTCTTCTTAATCGACATCATCATCATCATCATCTTCATCATCATCATCTTCTTCTTCTTCTATTTCTTCATTTTCGTCTTCCTTTTCTCCTTCTTCTTCTTCTTCTTCTACTTCTTTTTTTTTTCTTCTTTTTCTTCCTCTTCTCCATCATCTCCTTTTTCTTCGTCATCTGCTTCGTCATCTACTTCTTCCTCTTCGTGTTCTTCTTCTTCTTCTTCTTCTTCTTCTTCTTCTGCTTCTTCTTTTTCTTCTTCTTGTACTGCTTCTTCTCCTTCTCCTTATTCTTCTTCTTCTAATTCTTCATCTTCTTCTTTATCTTCTTCTTCCTCTTTTTCTTCTTTTTTTTCATCTTCCTTTTCTTCATTTTCTTCTTCTTCCTCTTCTACAACCTTTTCTTCTTCTTCTTCTTCTTCTTCTTCTCTTTCTTCTCATTCTTCTTCATGTTATTCTTCTTCTTCTTCTTCTACTGCTACTACTTCTACCTCTTCTTTTCCTTCTTCTTCTTCTTCTTCTTCTTCTTCTTCTATTTCTTCTTCTTCTTCTACCTTTCTTCGACTTCTTCTTCTACTTTTTCTTCTTCTTTGTTTTCTTCTCTTTCTTCTTACATCCCTTCATAATCTTCTTCTTCTTCTTCTTCTTCTTTTTCTTCTTCTTCTTGTTGTTCTTTTTCTTCTTCTTCTTGTTCTTTTTCTTCTTCTTCTTTTCTTCTTCTTCTTCTTCTCCTTCCTCTTCTTCATACCCATCTTCTTCCTCTTCTTCTTCTTCTTTTTCTATGTCTTATTCGTCTTCTTCTACTTCTTCTTTTTCAACTTGTTCTTCTTTTTCAACTTGTTCTTCTTTTTCTTCCCCTTCTACTCCTCCTTCTTCCTCTTCTTCTTCTTCGTCAACTTCCTCTTGTTCTTCTTCTTCTTCTTCTTCTTTATCTTCTTCGTGCTCATTTTCTTCTTCTTGATCTTATTATTCTTCTTCTTCTCCTTCATCTTGTTCTTCTTCTTCTTCTTCCTCTTCTTCTTCGTCATCTTCTTCTTATTCTTATTCTTCGTCTTCTTCCTCCAGTTCTTCGTCTTCTTCTTCATCATCTTCTTCATTTACTTCTTCTTCTTCTTCTTCTTCTTCTTCTACTACTACTACTCCTTGTTCTTTTTCTTCTACTTCGTTTGCTTCTTCTTCTATTACTACTACTTCTTCCTCTTCTACTTCTGCTCCCTCTTCTTCATCTTTTTGTTCTTTGCCTTCTTATTCTTCTTCTTCTTCATGTTTTTCTTCTTCTTGTTCTTCTTTTCCTTCTCCTTCTTCTCCTTCTTCTTCTTCTTCTACTTCTCGTTGTTCTTCTCCTTCTTCATCTTCTTCTTTTGTATCTTATTCTTCTTCTTCTACTTCTTCTTCTTCTTCTTCTTCTTCTTCTTCTTCTTCTTCTTATTCTTGTTCTTCCTATTCATCTTTTGCTTCTTCTTCTTTTTCTTCTTCTTCAACTTCTTCTCCTTTTTGGTCTTTTTCTTCTTCTTCTTCTCCTCCTTTTTCTTCTTCTTCTTCTTCTTCTTCTTCTTCTTTGACAACTTATTCTTCTTCTTCTTCTATCTCTTCATGTCCTTCTTCTTCTTCTTCTTCTAGTTCTTATCCTTCTACTTCTCCCTCGTCTTCTTCTTCTTCTTCTTATCTTCCTTTTCCTCTCCTTCTACTTCTTCTTCTTCATTATCTTGTTCTTCATCTTCTTTTTTGTCTTCTTCTTCCTTTTCTTCTTCTTCTTCTACTTTTTCTTCCATTTCTTCTTCTTCCTCTTCTTTTTCTTCCTCTTCTTTGTCTTCTTCTTCATCTTCTTTTTCTACTTGTCTGTCTTCTTCTACTTCTTCAACTTCTTCTTCATCTTCCTCTACTTCTTCATCATCTTCTTTTTCTACATCTTCATCTTTTTCTCCTTCTCCTCCTTTTTCTCCTTTTTCTTCTTCTACTTCTTCTAGTTCTTCTAGTTCTTCTTCCTCGTCTTCTACTTCTTTTTCTTCTTCTTCTTCTTCTTCTTCTTCTTCTATTACTTCTACTTGTTTTTCTTCATCATCTTCTTCTTCTTCTTCTTCTTCTTCTTCTTCTTCTCCTTCTGTTTCTTCTTCTTTTTCTTCTTCTCGTTCTTCTTCCTCTTCTTCTACTTCTTCTTCTTCTTCTTCTCCTTGTTCTTCTTCTTCTTCTTCTTCTTCATCTTCTTCTATTACTTCTTCTTCTTTTTCCTTGTCTTCTTCTTCTTATTCTACTTTATCATCATCATCTTCTTCTTCTTCTTCTTCTTCTCCTTCTTCTTCTTCTTCTATTTCTTCTTCTTCCTCTTCTTCTTGTACTTCTTCTTCTTCTTCTTCTTCTTGATCTTCTTCTTCTTCTTTGTCTTCTTCTTCTTCTTCTTCGTCTTCTTCATCTTCATCTTCTTTGCCTTCTTCTTCTCCTTCTCTTATTCAACTTCTTCTTCTTCTTCTTCCAATTCTTGTTCTTCTTCTTCTTACTCTTCTTCTTTTTCTTCATCATCTTCTTCTTCTTCTTCTTCTTTTCTTCTTTTTCTTCTTCTTCTTATTCTACTTATTCTTTTTCCTTTTCTTCTTTTTCTTCTTCTTCTCGAGTTCATCTAATTCTTCACCTTCTTCTTCTTCTTCTTCTTCTTCCTCTTTATTTTCATCATCATCTTCTTCCTGTTCTTCTTCTTCTTCTCCTCCTCCTTCTCCTTCATCTTCTTCTTCTTCTTCTCCTTCTTCTTATTCTTCTTCTTCTTCTTCTTCTTCTTCTTCTTCTTCTTCCCTTTGTTCTCCTCCTCTTTTTTCTTCTTCTTCTTATTCCTCTTCTACTTCTTATAATTCTTCTTCTTCTTGTTGTTCTTCCTGTTCTACTTCTTCTCCTTCTTCTTCTTCTTCTTTACTTCTTCTTCTTCTTCTTCTTCTCCTGCTTCTGCTTCTTCTCATTCTTCTTTCTCTTCTTCTCCTTCTTCTTCTTCTTCTTCTTCTTCTTCTTCTTCTTCTTCTCTATCTTCTTCGTCTTCTTCTTCTTCTTCTTCTTCTTCTTTCCCTTTGAATTCTTCTTTGTAGTCCTGTTCTTCTTTCTCTTCTTCTTCTTCTTCTTCTTTTTCTTCTTTTTCTTCTTCTACTTCTTCTCTTTCTTCTTCTTTATCTTCTGCTTGTTCTTCTTCTTCTTCTTCTTCTTCTTCTTCTTATTCTTCTTCTTTTTCTTCTTCTTCTTCCTCTACTTTTTTGTCATTTTTTTCTTCATCATCATCATCAACTTCTTCTTCTTCTTCTTCTACTAGTACTGCTACTACTACTTCTTCTTCTTCTTCTCCTTCTTCTTCTTCTTCTTTGTCTTCGCCTTCTTCTTCTTCTTCAACATCTTCTTCATCTCCTTCTTTCTTTTTCTTCTTCATCTTTCTCTTCTACTTTCTCAAATTCTTTTTCTCCTTCTTCTTCTCCCTCCATTTCTTTATCTTCTTAAACTTCATTTTCTTTTTCTTATTCTTCTTCTTTTTCTTCTTCTTCGTGTTCTTCTTCTACTTCTTCTTCTCCTCCTCCTCCTTCTTGTTCTTCCTTTACTTCTTTTTTTTCTTCTTCATCTTCTTTATCTTCTACATCTTCGTCTTGCTCTTCTTCTTCTTCTTCTTCTTCTTCTCCTTCTACTTATTCTTCTTCTTCTTCTTCTTTTTTGTCATCTCCTTCTTCTTCTTCTTCTTCTTCTCCTTCTTTTTCTTGTCTGTCATCTTGTTTTTTACTTCTTCTCCTTCTTCTTCTCCTCCTCCTTCGTCTTCGCCTTCTTCTTCTTCTTGTACTTCTTCTACTTCTTCTTCTTCTTCTTCCGGTGCATCTTCTTCTTCTTGTTTTTCGTCTTCTTCGTCATCATCTTTCTCTCCATCATCATCATCTTCTTCTTCTCCTTCTACTTGTTATTATTCTTCTTCTTCTATTTCTTCTTCTTCTTCTTCTTCGTCTTATTCTTCTTCTTCTTCTTCTTCTTCTACTTCTTCTTCTTCTTCTTCTTCTTCTTCTTGTTCGCCTTCTTCTTTTTCTTCGCCTTCTTCTTCTTCTTCTTCTTTTCTTCTTCATCTTTTCATCTTCTTCATCTTCTTCTTATTCTCCTTGTTCGTCTCCTTCTTCTTCTAGAACTTCATCTTCCTCTACTTCTTTTTTGTTTCTATTATTCTTCTTATTCTTCTTCTTTTTCTCCTTCTTCATATTCTTCTTGTAGTTCTTGTTCTTCTTCTTCCACTTGTTTCTTTTCTTCTTCTTCTACTTCTTCTTCTTCTACTTTTTCTTCTTCTACTTCTTCAACTTCTTCCTCGTCTTCATCTTCTTCTTCTTCATGTGCTTCTTCTTGTTCTTCTTCTTCTTTTTCTTCGCCTACTTCGAATCCTTCTTCTTCTTCTTCTTTTTCTTCTTCTTCATTTTATTCTTCTTCTTCTTCTTCTTCTTCTTCTCCTTCGTCTTCTTCTTCTTCTTCTTCTTCTTCTTCATCTTCTTCTTCATCTTCTTATACTTTGTCTTCTTCGTCTTCTTCATGTTCTTCTTCTTCAATCTCTTCTTCTTCTTCTTCTTCACCTTCTTCTACTACTTCTTCTTCTTCTCCATGTTCTTTCTTTCTTTTTCTTCTTCCTCCTCGACTTCTTCTTCTTCTTCTACTACTAGTACTTCTTCTTCTCCTCCTTATTCTTCTTTTTCTTTGCCTTCTTCG
>JAIUJO010002298.1:107500-110000 GCA_023846275.1 Vanilla planifolia
CTTCTTCTTCTTCTTCTTCCTCTTTTCTTCTTCTTCTTCTTCTTCTTCTTTTTCTTCTTCAACATCTTCTTCTTCTTTTTCTTTTTCATCATCTTTTTCAACTTCTTCTTCAAGTTCTTCTCCTTCATGTTTTTCTACATCTTTTCTTCAATTTCTACTTCTATATCCTACTACTTCTTCTTCATCCTCTTCTTTTTCTTTTTCTTCTTTTTCTTCTTCTTCTTCTTCTTCTTCTCTGACTTCTTCTTCTTCTTGTTCTTCTTCTTCTACTTCTCCTTCTTCTTCTTCTCCTTCTTCATCTTCTTGTTCTGTATCTTCTTCTTCTTCTTCTTCTTCTTTATTATCTTCGACTTCATTTTCTTCTTCTTCTTCTTCTTCTTCTTTCTCTTCTTCTTCCACTTCATCTTTTGCTTCTTCTTCTTCTTCTTAAACATCTTCATCATCAACTTCTTCTTCTTCAACTTCTTCTTCTTTTTGGTCTTTTTCTTCTTCTTCTTCTTCTCCTCCGTTTCTTCTTCTTATTTTTCTTCTTCTTATGCATCTTCTTCGTCTTCTTCTTTGTCTCCTTCTTCTTCTTCTTCTTACTCATCTTCTTTAGCTTCTTCTTCTGATTCTTCTTCTTTTGATTCTCCTTTTTCTTCTTTTGATTCTTCTTCTTCTTCTTCTTCATCATCCTCTTCATCTTCTTCGACTTTGTCTTCTTCTTCTTCTTCTTCTTCTTCTTCTTCTTCTTTGTCTTCTTCTTCTTCTACTACTACTACTTTGTCATCATCAACATCTTCTTCTTTTTCTTTTTCTTCATCTTCTTCTTCATCATCATCTTCTTCTTCTTCTTCTTCTTCTTCGTATTCTTCTTCTTCTTTGTCTTCATCTTCTTTCTCTTCTTCATCTTCTTCTTTCGTCTTCTCCTTGTTCTACTTCACCACCTTCTTCTTCATCATCTTTTTGTTCTCGTTCTTTTTCGTCTTCTTCTTCCTTTTCTTTTTCTTCTTCTACTTTTTCTTCTATTTCTTCTTCTTCCTCATCATTTTCTTCCTCTTCTTCGTCTTCTTCTACTTCTTCTTCTTCTACTACTATTACTTGTCCATCTTCTTGTACTTCTAAAACTTCTTCTTCATCTTCCTTTACTTCTTCATCATCTTCTTCTTCTACTTGTTCATCTTCTTCTCCTTCTCCTTTTCTCCTTTTTCTTCTTCTGCTTCTTCTAGTTCATCTTTCTCTTCTTCTACTTCTTTTTCTTCTTCTTTTTCTTCTTCTTTTTCTTCTTCTTCTTCTTCTTTTTCTTCGCCATCTTCTTCTTCTTCTCCTTCTTCTTCTTCTACTTTTCTTTCTTCTTCTTTTCTTCTTATCATTCTTCTTCCACTTCTTCTACTTCTTCTCCTTCTTCTTCTTCTTCTTCTTTTTCTTCTACTACTTATTCTATTTCATCATCATCATCATCATCACAATCATCTTCTTCTTCTTCTCCTTCTTCTCCTTCTTCTTCTTGTTCTTCTACTTCTTCTTCCTCTTCTTCTTGTACTTCTTCTTCTTGTTATTCTTCTTCTTCTTCTTCTTCAACTTTTCTTCTTCTTTGTCCTCTTCTTCTTCTTCTTCTTCTTCGTCTTCCTTGTCTTCTTCTTCTCCTTCTCTTATTCAACTTCTTCTTCTTCTTCTTCTTCCAATTCTTCTTCTTCATCATCATCATCATCATCTTCTTCTTCTTCTTCTTCTTCTTTTCTTCTTTTTCTTCTTCTCCTTATTATGCTTATTCTTTTTCCTCCTCTTCTTTTTCTCCTTCTTTGTCAACTTCTTCTAATTCTTCACCTTCTTCTTTATTTTCATGTTCATCTTCCTCTTGTTCTTGTTCTTCTTCTTCTTCTCCTTCTCCTTCTCCTACTCCTTCTTCTTCTTCTTCTCCTCCTTCTTCTTATTCTTCTTCTTCTTGTTGTTTTTGTTCTTCTTCTTCTTCTTCCCCTTCTTCTCCTCCTCCATTTTCTTCTTCTTATTCCTCTTCTACTTCTTATAAATCTTCTTCTTCTTCTTCTTCTTATTCTACTTCTTCTTCTTCTTCTTGTTCTTCTTCTTCTTCTTTACTTCTTCTTCCTCTTCTTCTTCTTCTTTTTCTTCTTATTCTACTTCTTCTCATTCTTCTTCCTCTTCTTCTCCTCCTCCTTCTTCTTCTTCCTCTTCTTCTTCCTCTTCCTCTTTTTCTTCTTCTCTATCTTCTTCTTCATCTTCATCTTCTTCTTCTTCTTCTTCTTCTTTGCCTTCCAATTCTTCTTTGTAGTCTTCCTCTTCCTGTTCTTCTTCTTATTCTTCTTCTTCTTCTTCCTCTTCCTCTTCATCTTCTTCTTCTTTTTCTTCTTTTTATTATTGTTTTTCTTCTTCTTCTTCCTCTACTTTTTTGTCATCATATTTTTCTTCATCATCATCATTATAATCTTCTTCTTCTTCTTCTACTACTACTACTACTACTACTACTATTACTTCTTCTTCTCATTCTTCTTCTTCTTCTTCT
>JAIUJO010002298.1:125000-130000 GCA_023846275.1 Vanilla planifolia
ACTTCTTCCACTTCTTCTTCTTCTTCTTCTTCTTCTTCTTATTCCCTTTCTTTGTGTTCTTCTTCTTTTTCTTCTTCGTGTTTATCTTGTTCTTCTACTTCTCCTTCTTCTTCTTCTTTCCCTTCTTCATCTTCTTCTTTTTCTTCTTCCCCTTCTTATTATTTTTCTGTTTCATCTTCTTCTCTTTCTCCATCTTCTTCTTCTTCTCCTTCTTCTTCTTCATCTTTCTCCTCTTCTTCTTCTTCTTCTTCTTTTTCTACTTCTTCTTTTCCTCCTCCTTCTTCATGTTCTTCTTCTCCTTTTTCTTCTTCATCTTCTTCTTCGTCTTGTCCTTTTTCCTTTTCTTTTTGTTCTTCTTCTTCTCCTACTACTCCTCCTCCTCCTTCTTCTTCCTCTTCTTCATCATCATTTGCTTTAGCCACTTCTTCTTCTTCTTTACTTCTTTGTCTTCTTGTTCTTCTTCTTCTTCATTTTCTTCTTCTTCATCTTCTTCTTCTTATTCTTCTTCTTCATCTTCTTCTTCTTATTCTTCTTCGACTTCTTCTTCTTCTTCTTCCTCTTCTTTTTCTTCTTCTTCTTCGTCTTTTTCCTCTTCTTCTTCTTCTTCTTCTTCATCTTTCTTCTTCTTCTTCTTCTTCTTCTTCTTCTTCTTCTTCTTCTTCCTCTTCTTCTTCTACTACTACTTCTTCTTCTTCTTTTTCATCATCGTCAAAATCATCATCACCAACTTTTTCTTCTTGTAGTCCTTCGTCTTCTTCATCATCGACTTCTTCTTTTTCTTTGCCATCTTCTTCTTCTTGTTCACGTTCTTCTTCTTCATCGTCTTCTTCCTGTTTTTGTTCTTCTTCTTCTTATTATTCTTCCTCTTCGTTGTTTCTTCTTCTTCTTCTTCTTCTTCTTCTGCTTCTAGTTTTTCTTCTTATTTCTCTTCTTCTTCCACTTCTTCTACGTCTCCTTCTTCTTCTCCTTCTTTTTTTCTTCTTCTTCTTGTTTTTCTTCTTCTTATTCTAATTCTTGTTCTTCTTCTTCTTCATCATCATCATCTTCTTCTATTTCTTCTTCTTCTTCTTCTTCTTCTTCTCCTTTATCTTCATCTTCTTCTCCTTCATCTCCTTCTTTTGCTTCTTCTTCTTCATCTTCTACTTCCTCTTCTTCCTCTTCTTCTTCTTCTTCTTCAACTTCTTCTTTTTCTTCTTTTCCTCCTCCTCCTTCTTCTTCTTCTTCTCGTACAAGTTCTATTTCTTCTCCTCATTCTTTTTCTTCTTCTTCTACATCTTCTTCTTTTTCTTCTTCTTCTTCTTCTTCTTCTTCTCCTTCTTCTTCTTCTTCATCCTCTTGATCTCCATTTTCTTCTTCTTCTTCTTCTTCTTCTTCTTCTTCTTCTTTGTCTTCTTCTTCTTCTCCATCTTCTTCTTCCTCTTCTTATTCTTCATCTTTTTCTTCTCCGTCTTCTTCTTCTTCTTCTTCTTCTTTTACTTCACCTTCTTCTTTTTCTTCTTCTTCTTCTTCTTCTTCTTGTTCTTCTTTTATCTCCTCTTCATCTTCTTCTTCTCTTTCTTCTTCTCTTTATTCTTCTTCTTCTTCTTCTGCTTCTTCTTCTTCTCCTCTACTTCTTCTTCTTCTTCTTCTTCTTCTTCTTTTTCTTCTTCATGGTCTACTTCCTCATCTTCTTCTTCTTCAACAACTTTTTCTTCTTCTTCCCCGTCTTCTTCTTCTTCTTTTTATTCTTCTTATTCTTTTACTTTTGCTTCTTCTTCTTCTTCTTCTTCTTCTTTGTCTTCTTCTTTTTCTTCTTCTTTTTCTTCTCGTTCTTCTTCTTCTTCTTCTTCTTCTTTGTCTTCTTCGTCTTCTTCTGCTTCTTCTTCTTCTCCTATGTCTTCTTTGACTACTTCTTGTTCTTCATCTTCTTCCTCTTCCTCTTCTATTACTTATTATTCTTCTTCTTCTTCTTCTTCTTCATCGTCTTCCTCTTCTTCTTCTCTTCTTTTTCTTCTTCTTCTTCATCATCATCATCATCATATTCTTCTTTTTCTTCTTCGTCTACTTCTTCTTCATCTTCTTTGCCTTCATCTTCTTGTTCTCATCTTCTTTTTCTTCTTCATCATCATCATCATCATCTTCTTCTTCTTCTTCCTTTTTGTCTACTTCTTCTTAATCTTCTTTGCCTTAATCTTCTTCTTCTTCTTCATATTTTTCATCTTCTTTGCCTTTTTCTTCTTCTTCATCTACTTCTTCTACTTCTTCATCATCTTCTTCGTCTTCATCTCATTCTTATTCTCTTTCTTCTTCTTCTACTACAACTACTACTTCTTCTTCATCTTTTATTTCTTCTTCTTCTTTTCCTTATTCTACTTCTTCTTCTTCTTCTTCTTAAACTTCTTCTTCTTGTTCTTCTTCTTCATCTTCCCTTCTTTTTCCTCATCTTCTACTTCTACTTCTTCATCCTCTATTTCCTCTTATTATTTTTCTTCTTCTTTGTCCTCTAATTGTTCTACTTCTTCTTCTTCTTCTTCTTCTTCTCTGTGTTCTTCTTCTTCTTCTTCTTCTTCTTCTTCTTCATCACCATCATCATCTTCTTCTTCTTCTTCTTCTTTGTCTGCTTCTTCTTCATCTTCTTCGCCTTCATCTTCTTCTTCTTCATATTTTTCGTCTTCTTCGCCTCCTTCTTCATCTTTGCCTTATTCTTCTTCTTCGTCTATTTCTTCTACTTCTTCTCCTTCACCTTCTTCTTCTTCTTCTCGTTCTTCTTCTAATTCTTCTTCTTCTTCTTCTACTTCTTCTTCTTCTTCTTTTTCTTCTTCTTCTTATTCTTTTTGTTCTTCTAGTTCTTCTTCTTCTTTTGTTCATCTTCTTATTCTTCAACTTCTTCTTCATGTTCTTCTTCTTCTTCCCTTCTTTTGCTTCATCTTCGACTTCTACTTCTTCATATTCTACTTCCTATTATTCTTCTTCTTCTTATTTGTCTTCTTCTTGTTCTTGTTCTTGTTCTTCTTCTTCTTCTACTTCTTCTTCTTCTTCATCTCTATCTTCTTCTTCTTCTTCTTCTTCCCCTCTTTTTTTTCATCAACTTAATCTTCTTCTTCTTCTTCTTCTTCTTTGTCTTTTTCTTCTTTTTCTTCTTCTTCTTCTTCTTCTTCTTTTCATCTTCTTCATCTTCTTCTACTTTAGCTTCTTCTTCTTCTACTTTTCCTCCCTCTTCTTCTTCTTCTTTTCCCACTTCATCATCTTCTTCTTTGTCTTCTTCTTCTTCTTCTTCTTCTTCTTCTTCTTCGTCTCCTGCTCCTTCTTCTTCTACATCTTCTTCTTCTTCTACTTCTTCTTCTCTTCTTTTTCTTCTTCCTCTTTTTCTTCTTCTTCTTCCTCTTATTTATTCTTCTACTTCTCCTTTATCTAATTCTTCATCTTCTTCTTCCTCTTCTTCTTCGTCTTCATCATCTTCTTCTTCTTCTTCATCTTCATCTTCTTCATCTTCTGTTTCTTTTTCCTCTTCTTCTTCTTCTCCATCTTCGTCAACTTTATCATCATTATGTTGTTCTTTTTCTAATTCATCTTCTTATTATTTTTGTTCTTCACCTTATTCTTTGTCTTCTTCTTCTTCTTCTTCTTTGTGTTCTCCTTCTTCATCTTCCTCTTCTTCTTCTTCTTCTTCTTTGTGTTCTCCTTCTTCATCTTCCTCTTCTTCTTCTTCTTCTTCGTCTCCTTCTTCTACTTTTTCTTCTCCTTCTTCTTCTTCATCTTCTTCTTCTTCTTCTTATTTTTCATCGTCTTCTTCTTCTTCTTTTTCTTCATCTTCATCTTTTTCTTCTTATTCTTCTTCTTTGCCTTCTTCGTCTTCTCCTTCTTCTTCACCTTCTTCATCTTCTTCTTCGTCTTCATCTTCTTCTTCTTCTTCTTCTTTGTCATCTTCTTCTTCTTCTACATCTTATTCTTCTTCTTCTACTCCTTCTTCTTCTTCTTCTTGTTTGTCTTCTTCTTCTCCATTTCCTTCTTCTTCATCTTCTTATTCTTCTCCTTCTCTTTTACCTTTTTCTTTTCCTTGATATTCTTCTTCTTAATCCTCTTCTTCTCTTTCTTCTTCTTCTTCTTCTTCTTCTTCTTCTTTCTTATCTTCTTTTTCTTCTTATTCATCTCGTTCTTCTTCGTCTTCTTCTTCTTCTTCTTCTTCTTCGTTGTCTTCTCGTTCTTCTTCTTTCTGTTCTTCTTCGTTTTCTTCTTCTTCTTCTTCTTCTTCTTCTTCTTCTGCTTCTTCGTCTCCTCTTCCTCCTCTTCCTTCTTCTTCTTCTTCGTCTTCTTCCTCTTCTTTTTCTTCTTCAACTTCTTCTTATTCTTCTTCTTCTTCTTCAAAATCTTCATCTTTTTCTACTTCTTTTTCTTCATCTTCTACTTCTATCTTCTACTTCTTCTTCTTCTTCTTCTTCTTCTTCTTCTTTGTCTTCTACTTCTTTTTTTTCTATTTGTTCTTCTTCTTCTACTTCTATATCTTCTTCTTCTTCTTCTTCTACATCCCCTTCTTCTTCTTCCTCTTCATTATCTTCATAATCTGCTTCCTCGATATCTTCATCTTTTTCCTCCTCTTCTTCTTCTTCTCTTTCTTCTTCTTCTACTACTTCTTCTTCTTCTTCATCTCCTTCTTCCTCTCTTTCTTCTTCTTCTTCTTCTTCCTATTCATCTTTTGCTTCCTCTTCTTATTCTTCTTCTTCTCCTCCTTATTCTTCTTCTTGTTCTTGTACTACTTCTTCTTCATCTTCTTCTTCTTCTTCTTCTTCCTCTTTTCTTTTTCTTCCTCTCCTTTTTCTTCCTCTTATTCTCCTTCTTGTTCTTGTTGTTGTTGTTGTTCTTCTGCTTCTACTTCTTTTACAACTTCTTCTTCTTCTTCTTCTCCTTCTTTATATTCTTCTTCTACTTCTTCTTTTTCTTCACCATCTTCTTCTTCATCAACATCATCATCATCTTCTTCTTCTTCTTCTTCGTCTACTTCTTCTTCATCCTCTTCACCTTTA